>JACEFZ010026917.1:0-28572 GCA_014155875.1 Cepaea nemoralis | reverse complement strand
TTTCCCTATAGAGTTTGACCCAACTCCAACCCCAGCCATACAACCCCATATATTTCAACTTAGCTTATACTTTATTCACTTCGTCCCTTCCAGTCAACCGCCCAACAGAGTTCGAGGCAGTGTGATTTTTGTGCACTAAGATTTTTGTTTCCAGAACACAACTAAGCAGCTTTATTGTAATTGTTTAATGTTTTGTCGGCGAGTTTTTGTTTCTGTGTGCCAATGAAGGCTTCCTACACATTGTGTTGTTTGTGTTCTTTCCGTTTTTTGTTAATTTCCCGCACTGTCTGTTTCTTCCACCGCAGGCATCCTTGGCCAGGATACAGACATGACGAGGGACGTGAGGAGCGCCCTTAGATACGTTCGGTAATGGATTACCTTTCCTTCCAATTCCAAACAATTAATTTAAGCAGGAGATGGTGTGTTTCTATGTTATTTTATTAAATTATGGCTCTGTTATATGTGGTACGAAATCAGGATGGAGTTACTCGGCTGTTGGAAAATGAGTCACTACTGAGCAGAAATAATAGTAGTAGTTGATGTTGTTGTAGTTGTAATTGTTGTTGTATTAGCAGTTGTTGTAGTAATTGTTGTAGCTGCAGTAGTAGCAGCAGTTGTGTAGTAGTAGTAGTAGTAGTAGTAGTAGTAGTAGTAGTAGTAGTAGTACGGCAGCAGCAACAGCAGCAGTAGTAGTAGTAGTTGTTGTTGTAACAGTTCTTGCTGTAGCAGTAGTAGTAGCAGTTCTTGTGGTGGTGGTAGTAGTAGTAGTGGTAGTGGTAGTAGTAGCAGCAGCAGCAGCAGCAGTAGTAGTAGTAGTAGTGATTGTAGTAGGGGAAAACACTTGCAGTATGAGAGCGGAGACTGAAGTGGACACTAAAACGATCTTCCAACACGTCACTGACAATGATCTTTAAATACGTCACTGACAATGATCTTTAAATACGTCAGTGACAATGATCTTCCAACACGTCAATGGCAATGATCTTCCAACACGTCACTGACAATGATCTTTAAATACGTCACTGACAATGATCTTCCAACACGTCACTGACAATGATCTTTATCTACGTCACTGACAATGATCTTTATCTACGTCACTGACAATGATCTTCCAACACGTCACTGACAATGATCTTTAAATACGTTACTGACAACGATCTTCCAACACGTCACTGACAATGATCTTCCGACACGTCACTGACAATGATCTTCCATCACGTCACTGACAATGATCTTTAAATACGTCACTGACAATGATCTTCCAACACGTCACTGACAATGATCTTTATCTACGTCACTGACATGATCTTCCAACACGTCACTGACAATGATCTTCCAACACGTCACTGACAATGATCTTTAAATACGTCAATGACAATGATCTACCAATACGTCAATGACCAATGATCTTCCAATACGTCAGTAACAATGATCTTTAAATACATCACTGACAATGATCTTCCATCACGTCACTGACAATGATCTTTAAATACGTTACTGACAATGATCTTCCAACACGTCACTGACAATGATCTTCCAACACGTCACTGACAATGATCTTTAAATACGTCAATGACAATGATCTTCCAATACGTCAATGACAATGATCTTCCAATACGTCAGTGACAATGATCTTTAAATACATCACTGACAATGATCTTCCAACACGTCACTGACAATGATCTTTAAATACGTTACTGACAATGATCTTCCAACACGTCACTGACAATGATCTTCCAACACATCACTGACAATGATCTTTAAATACATCACTGACAATGATCTTCCATCACGTCACTGACAATGATCTTTAAATACGTCACTGACAATGATCTTTAAATACGTCACTGACAATGATCTTCCAACACGTCACTGACAATGATCTTCCAATACGTCATTGACAATGATCTTTAAATACGTTACTGACAATGATCTTCCAGCACGTCACTGACAATGATCTTCCAACACGTCACTGACAATGATCTTCCAATACGTCAATGACAATGATCTTCCAATACGTCAATGACAATGATCTTCCAATACGTCACTGACAATGATCTTCCAATACGTCACTGACAATGATCTTCCAATACGTCACTGACAATGATCTTCCAATACGTCACTGACAATGATCTTTAAATACGTCACTGACAATGATCTTCCAACACGTCACTGACAATGATCTTTATCTACGTCACTGACAAAGATCTTCCAACACGTCACTGACAATGATCTTCCAACACGTCACTTACAAAGGCGGTTATTGCCTCTGTATTCTCAGCCAGAATTGGATAACTATGGCCCGGTGGCTATTATGTTTGCCTGCCAGTCCAGTAGTCATCTGTTCAAATCCCCATCAAGGCGACGATCTTTTCAACCCAAACTACTATTGGTAGCAGGAAATGTTTTTGGGCGGAAAGACACCCGGCGTCATAGTGACCATAATGCTCATCGAGTGCCGATTGGCCCAAAATACAAGAGGCTTCAAATGAGAACCTTAAATGTTTTTTGTTTGGTGTGAATATATTCTGAAAAAGTAAAGATCAAATGTATCACTTTTCGATGTAGTCACCACTGCTTTCAACGCAAGTCCCCCAGCACTAATAAAGTGTTGGGATTGCTGTAGAAAGAATTCTCTGGGATAACTACTTGGTGTGCCTGACCTGGTCGTGAACAGTCTGTCACAGAAGTCACGCCGCTTTGAAACTTCCTACTCCATTCATACACTTGCTGGACTGACAGGCATGCATTACCATACAGGACCTTCATTCGCCGATTAATGTCTATAGTTTTCACCCTTTCACTGATGAAATAACGGAAAACAGAACGCTGCTCCTCTTTGTTGCATGTCATTAATGGGGCGGCCATCTTTAAACTGTCCTTATGACGTCACCGATTTCTTCTGCACCGTCATGTCACGTGCTTAAAACTCTTGACATCATTTAAACAATATTGACAGGTTATAAGACAATAGCATCCCGGGAAGGTTAACCCGGTCAACAAATGCCCGCAGAAGTAGGATGTGTCGGCCTAACGGCGCAAGAACGCAGCTCTGCTGTAAACAGGCACAACGAAATCACGTCCGAAGAAAAAAAATTCCGGATGAACCGCAGACGAAGAAGAAGACATGGTTAGGAAGAAGGCATGGTTATTGTAATTTCTAATCGTACCTTTACGTTTTCACGTGATCTTCCAAAACGAATTAGACTGCAGTATGAACTCTATGGACCATTTAGTGAACTAAAAAAAAAGTCAGTGAATTTTAAATAAGAGACAATATTGCAGATACAGATAATAAATTTTAAGCAGAGGAGGAGGAAGGAAGAAGTAAGAAATGGTAGAATAAGAAGTAAGAAGAGGAATTAAGAAGATGAGATAAGAAGTAGGGAAAAAAGAAATAAGAAGGAAAAGTATGAAGAAATAGAAAGAAAATGAGTCAGAAGAAGAAGTCAGAAAGTGAAGAGGAAGACGAAGAAACAAGAGGAAGAAGTAAGAGGAAGAAGTAAGAAAAAGAGGAAGAAGTAAGAAAAAGAGGAAGAAGTAAGAAGAAATGGAAGTAAGAGGAAGAAGTAAGAAACAAATGGAAGAAGTTAGAATAACTCAAGTATTCAGTGCACAAGGAACGTGCCCAGTTTGTTATATTCCTTTCTCATGGCCCGAAGCAGCAAGCCGCTATATGTGTGTGATGTGATTAGGTCTGCACAATTTGTAGGGCTGAATGCACCAGGGAATAGGTGACCACTCTTTCCCTCACTTAGCCAGACGACGAACACAGACATCGACCCCTAGTCCGGACCTGCTCGTGACATTTTCAGAGTTGCTGGCGATCAGCTTGTGTTGTTGTTGAATATTTCAGATTTAATATGCTCCGAGATACAAACCATCACCAAGGCAACCAAGACTACGTCTTAAAGTGGTCTCTGGCGCAATGTGTTATAACTGTCGCTGCTGCATTAATCCAGGTATGGTTTCTCAATCCTCTTTTTTCCTTCTTCTTCCTCATCTTCTACTGCTTGTCATTTTTGTTCTTGATGTTTTTTTTCTTCTCCTCCTCTTTCCACCTTCTTCTTCATCTGTTGCTTGTTCTTCTCCTCCTCCTCCTTTCTTACTTCTTCTTTGTCTGATGTTGCTTGTTGTTTTTTTTTTATCTTGTTCATCTGTTTCCCCCTTCTTCTATTCCTCTTCGTCCTGCACCTCCTTCTGCTTTATCTTCTTTCCCTCCTCTTCTCATCTCTCCAATTCTTCTTCCTCGCCCTTCTAATTCTGTTGCTGTCCTCCTCCTCCTCGTTGTATATATCGACCGACATGGGCGACAACATCCCAAATAAACCCAGGAACCCGCTCTAATACGAGCACGGCATTCAGAGTTTATCTTACCATCCCACAATCTCTCTTGACCAAACAGTTCTAGACAGACATTGTCACTATGACAATGACTGCCCCCCCCCCCCCCCCCCTCCCTCTCCTCTCTCTCAGGAGGAAACGCCCCAGTACTGACTTCACGAGTAAGGGGCGAACAAGAAGTTGTGTGTTAACGAATCAACTCCATCCCTAGAAAATTTGACCCCAGGACCAATGAGTCGCCAAACTAGTGAACTAGTCACCAAGTTACCGCTGCTCCCATGATACGAATATGTGCAGGTATAGCCTGTTTTACGTCCTTTACTGAGAAGGTTAAACGTCTGATCCACTATCCAGATATTACGGGGTGGGGTTGAGTGAATTAAAACTGAATTTGTAAATAACATACTACTACTATAACAACCACTACTTGCAGCAGCAATAGTAGTAGCAGCAGTAGTAGTAGTATTTATATATGGTGTTTTTCTATCAAGAATAATGATGATCCATTGAAAGTTTGCAACCGTGAGTTCAAAGATGGCTGGTAAGGTTTATTTTGGCTCGAAATGTTGAACAGTATTTATTTATATGAATCTAACGTACTACTACAGCAACAACTACTAGCAGCTGCAGTAATGGCAGGAGCAGTAGTAACAACAGCACCAGTTATAGTAACAGACGTAGTAGTAGCTGCTGTAATAGCAGTAGTCACAGTGTGTGTGTGTGTGTGTGTGTGTGTGTGTGTGTGTGTGTGTGTGTGTGTGTGTGTGTGTGTGTGTGTGTGTGTGTGTGTGTGTGTGTGTGTGTGTGTGTGTGTGTGTGTGTGTGTGTGTGTGTGTGTGTGTGTGTGTGTGTGTGTGTGTGTGTGTGTGTGTGTGTGTGTGTGTGTGTGTGTGTGTGTGTGTGTGTGTGTGTGTGTGTGTGTGTGTGTGTGTGTGTGTGTGTGTGTGTGTGTGTGTGTGTGTGTGTGTGTGTGTGTGTGTGTGGTGTGTGTGTGTGTGTGTGTGTGTGTGTGTGTGTGTGTGTGTGTGTGTGTGTGTGTGTGTGTGTGTGTGTGTGTGTGTGTGTGTGTGTGTGTGTGTGTGTGTGTGTGTGTGTGTGTGTGTGTGTGTGTGTGTGTGTGTGTGTGTCGTGTGTGTGTGTGTGTGTGTGTGTGTGTGTGTGTGTGTGTGTGTGTGTGTGTGTGTGTGTGTGTGTGTGTGTGTGTGTGTGTGTGTGGGTGTGTGTGTGGTGTGTGTGTGTGTGTGTGTGTGTGTGTGGTGTGTGTGTGTGTGCTGTGTGTGTGTGTGTGTGTGTGTGTGTGTGTGTGTGTGTGTGTGTGTGTGTGTGTGTGTAGAGAGAGAGAGAGAGAGAGAGAGAGGAGAGAGAGAGAGAGAGAGAGAGAGAGAGAGAGAGAGAGACGAGAGAGAGAGATGAGAGAGAGAGAGAGAGAGAGAGAGAGAGAGAGAACCTAACCTACTACTACAACCACTTCTAGCAGCAGTAGTAGTAGCAGCAGTAATGGTAGTAGTCGTAGTAGCAGCAGCAATGGTAGTAGTGGTAGTAGCAGCGGTAATGGGAGGTAGTGGTGGTAGCGGCAGTAATGTCTGTAGAAGTGTGTGATAACCATGTTTTGACATGATATTTCAGGTGTACAGTATACGGTGGCTGTTTTAACCCAACATCGGTGGCATCCAAACAAGGCAAACTTCGAGCTTAAAATGTCAGTGTCAGACATTGTCCTGGTCCTGTGTGAATTGTCAGCAACATAAGTTCTAGTCCTGTGTGAATTGTCAGCAACAGATGTTATAGTCCTGTGTGAATTGTCAGCAAAATAAGTTCTAGTCCTGTGTGAATTGTCAGCAACATAAGTTCTAGTCCTTATGAACTGTCAGTGTCAGACATTGTCCTAGTCCTGTGTGAATTGTCAGCAACATAAGTTCTAGTCCTTATGAACTGTCAGTGTCAGACATTGTCCTAGTCCTTATTGAACTGTCAGTGTCAGACATTGTCCTAGTCCTGTGTAAATTGTCAGTGTTATATTGCCCTAGTCCTGTGTAAATTGTTAGTGTTATATTGCCCTAGTCCTGTGTAATTGCCAGTAACAGAAGTTTCGTCCTGTGTGAATTGTCAGCAACGAAGTTTAGTCCGTGTGAATTGTCAGTGTTGACATTGTCCTAATCTTGGGGGTGAATTGTCAGTGTCTGACATTGTCCAAATTTCTTGTGTGAATTGTCAGCAACAGAAGTTTTAGTCCTGTGTGAATTGTCAGTGTCTGACATTGTCCTAATCTTGTGTGAATTGTCAGTGTCTGACATGCCCTTTAATCTTGTGTGAATTGTCAGCAACAGAAGTTTTAGTCCTGTGTGAATTGTTCAGTGTCTGACATTGTCCTAATCTTGTGTGAATTGTCAGAGTCGACATTGTCCTAATCTTGTGTGAATTGTCAGTGTCTGACATTGTCCTAATCTTGTGTGAATTGTCAGGGGCTGACATTGTCCTAATCTTGTGTGAATGTCAGTGTTAGACATTGTCCAATCTTGTGTGAATTGTCAGTGTCTGACATTGTTCTAATCTTGTGTGAATTGTCAGTGTCTACTTGTTCTAATCTTGTGTGAATTGTCAGTGTTAGACATTGTCCTAATCTTGTGTGAATTGTCAGTGTTAAGACATTGTCCTAATCTTGTGTGAATTGTCAGGTCTGACATTGTCCTAATCTTGTTGGTGAATTGTCAGTGTTCTGACCATTGTTCTAATCTTGTGTGAATTGTCAGTGTTAGACATTGTCCTAATCTTGTGTGAATTGTCAGTGTTCAGACATTGTCCTAATCTTGTGTGAATTGTCAGTGTCTGGACATTGTTCTAATCTTGTGTGAATTGTCAGTGTTAGACATTGTCCTAATCTTGTGTGAATTGTCAGGTTAGACATTGTCCTAATCTTGTGTGAATTGTCAGTGTTCAGACATTGTCCTAATCTTGTGTGAATTGTCAGTGTCTGACATTGTTCTAATCTTGTGTGAATTGTCAGTGTTAGACATTGTCCTAAATCTTGTTGTGAATTGTCAGTGTTAGACATTGTCCTAGGTCCTGTTGTGAATTGTCAGTGTTATATTGTCCTAGTCCTGTGTGAATTGTCAGTGTTATATTGTCCTAGTCCTGTGTGAATTGTCAGTGTTATATTGTTCCTAGTCCAGTGTGAATTGTCAGTGTTATATTGTCCTAGTCCTGTGTGAATTGTCAGTGTTATATTGCCCTATTCCTGTGAGAATTGTCAGTGTTATATTGTCCTAGTCCTGTGTGAATTGTCAGTGTAATATTGCCCTAGTCCTGTGTGAATTGTCAGTAACAGAAGTTATAGTCATGTGTGAATTGTCAGCAACAAATCTTCTAGTCCTGTGTGAATTGTCAATAACAGAAGTTATAGTCCAGTGTGAATGGTCAGTGTTATATTGTTTAATATAAAATTCTGAGACCTATGGTGCTACTTCAATGGTTAGATATATGATTTGTCCGTATTCCATAGTTGTGGATCATGTGGATGTTTAGACCTGGCTAGTGAAGACACCTTTTAAGGGGGTGTCTAGTTGGTCATGCGTCGAAGTACACTGGTTCCTGCAGCGAGGCGCTGTCATCATTTAAAGGTGACAGGTTCGAATCCAGGTCAGTAACTCTAGCTTTCAATGTGTAAGTTGTCTAGGTGTTCTCTAGTGTATCTCTACTTCTGTCTTCTGCTTCTATGGGCGCTTAAACAATACATGTGTGTTTATTATGAACTGTTAGTGGCCTCAAAGAGTTCCCCACTTTATATTTATATTGTCTTTGTTGTAAGTGAATTGTCATTGTTATATTGTCCTATTCCTGTGTGAATTGTAAGCACCAGATATTGTCCTAGTCCTGTGTGAGCTGTCAAGAGTTATGTCCTAGTTCTGCATGAGCTGTCAATTTTTCCTGTTACAATGGTAGCAAGTACTTTATATGTTATCGCTGAGATATATCAAGTACTGCATATACCATACATTGTTGTATGGTGTGTAGTCATGGATTGTGTATACCTTACATTGTTGTATGGTGTGACGTTATGGACTATGTATGTTGTTATAAGGTGTGGGATCATAGACTATGTATACCCTACATTGTTATATGGGGTGCAGTCATGGATTATGTACACCTTGAATTGTTACATGGTGTGGAGTCATGGATACTGTATACTGCTACATGGTGTGGAGTTATGAACTATTTATATTGTTGTATGGTGTGGAGTCATGAACTATTTATATTGGTATACAATGTGTTGTCATAGATTATGTATACCTTACACTGTTATATGATGTGGAGTCATGGACTATGTATACCTTACATTGTTATATGATGTAGGGTCATAGACTATGTTTATACCTTACATTATTATATGACTTGGAGTCATGGACTATGTATACCTTACACTGTTATATGATGTGGAGTCATAGGACTATGTATACCTTACATTGTTATATGACTTGGAGTCATGGACTATGTATACCTTACATTGTTATATGATGTGGAGTCATAGACTATGTATACCTTACATTATTATATGACTTGGAGTCATGGACTATGTATACCTTACACTGTTATATGATGTGGAGTCATAGACTATGTATACCTTACATTATTATATGATATGGAGTCATGGACTATGTATACCTACATTGTTATATGACTTGGAGTCATGGATATGTATACCTTACATTGTTTTATATGATGTGGAGTCATGGACTATGTATACTTACATTGTTATATGATGTGGGTCATGGACTATGTATACCTTACATTGTATATGAAGTGGAGTCATGGACTATGTACACCTTACATTGTTATATGATGTGGGGTCATGGACTATGTATACCTTACATTGTTATATGATGTGGGGTCATGGACTATGTATACCTTACATTGTTAAATGATGTGGAGTCATGGACTATGTATACCTTACATTGTTATATGATATGGAGTCATGGACTATGTATACCTTACATTGTATTATGATATGGAGTCATGGACTATGTATACCTTACATTGTTATATGATATGGAGTCATGGACTATGTATACCTTACATTGTTATATGATGTGGAGGTCATGGACTATGTATACCTTATATTGTTAAATGATATGGAGTCATGGACTATGTATACTTTACATTGTTATATGACTTGGAGTCAGGACTATGTATACCTTACATTGTTATATGATGTGGAGTCATGGACTATGTATACCTTACATTGTTAAATGATGTGGAGTCATGAACTATGTATACCTTACATTGTTATATGATGTGGAGTCATGGACTATGTATACCTTACATTGTTATATGATATGGAGTCATGGACTATGTATACCTTACATTGTTATATGATATGGAGTCATGGACTATGTATACCTTACATTGTTAAATGATGTGGAGTCATGGACTATGTATACCTTACATTGTTATATGATGTGGGGTCATGGACTATGTATACCTTACATTGTTAAATGATGTGGAGTCATGGACTATGTATACCTTACATTGTTATATGATGTGGGGTCATGGACTATGTATACCTTACATTGTTACATGATGTGGAGTCATGACTATGTATACCTTACATTGTTATATGGTATGGAGTCATGGACTATGTATACCTTACATTGTTAAATGATGTGGATTCATGGACTATGTATACCTTACATTGTTATATGATGTGGGGTCATGGACTATGTATACCTTACATTGTTATATGATGTGGGGTCATGGACTATGTATACCTTACATTGTTAAATGATGTGGAGTCATGGACTATGTATACCTTACATTGTTAAATGATGTGGAGTCATGGACTATGTATACCTTACATTGTTATATGATGTGGGGTCATGGACTATGTATACCTTACATTGTATATGATGTGGGGTCATGGACTATGTATACCTTACATTGTTAAATGATGTGGAGTCATGGACTATGTATACCTTACATTGTTAAATGATGTGGAGTCATGGACTATGTATACCTTACATTGTTATATGACTTGGAGTCATGGACTATGTATACCTTACATTGTTATATGATGTGGATGCCATGACCCTTATGACGTCATGGCAGAGTTAAATCATAGCCCAGGTGGGAGAGTAGAGGTTATGATTGTGTTCAGCAAGGGAACACCGGAACATGGAAAGTGGGTACTTGTCACGCAACGTGAAAACGTTGCAACACGCTTCCCAAGTGACAGGAAGTGAGCTCTGAATAGGCAGTCTGTGTTCAGCCATTGTCCAGTACGGACATGGCAAAGGGGTATTAGAGTTATGGCCAAAAAGTGTGCCACACTCTTAAATAGTGATGTAATTGTATTGTGAACTGAATGTAGAATAAGTGGTTGTATATCTGTCTGTGCAGAATATTATATGTAGAAACTCATAAACAGTGTCCGAGTTAACTGCTGTGTGTTCAAGTTAACCAGTGTCCAAGTTGGTGTAATATGGAAAGTATTGTAGAATAACCATCAGAAAGTCGTAGGCTGAGAGATGACCCTGGTGCCGACTGCACGAGAAATTACCTACAGTCATTACCCCTATGAAGGAGGGCGCACTAGACAGAGCTATTACCATAGATGCCGCATGCTGGCAATGAACTTAAAAGTTGCACTCAACAAATCATTATTAAAAGGGCAGTCGCATTATGGCAACGCTTCGGCATCCAATTCCGTGGCAGTGAAGTCATGGACTATGTATACCTTACATTGTTATATGCTGTGGCGTCATGGACCATGTATACCTTACATAGTTATATGGTGTAAAATCATGGACTATATATACTGTCACGGACCAAGAGTGTGACTAAAGCCCACACTCTTATCACAGTTGAAAGTGTGGATTGCCTTGTGTGAGGAGCACGCCTTTGACCGTGTCAATGAGAGAAAGGTATTGCCAATACAGGAGACTTGGAGATGAGTCCTTGCTAGAGGTTAAACTGGTTCAGACTCGTTGTGGGCAATGGCAACATTTATACTGCCGCCATCTGTATATATTTTACTTATTTGTTTTATAATCACATAAGTGTAATAGTGATAGCACGATGTTGTGATTATGTTAAACCTATAAACGTGTAGTGTGAAAATATACCGTTTAAAACAGCATCGGTGTTCAGTAGTAATAATCATATGTATCGTTGTATTACTCGTGATCATAAGATGGAGGATGTATGAGAGTTTAACATATAACATTATTAACAGTCACTTATACAGTATCAAGTTAATCAATGATAATCAGCCACTTATATCAATGTCAAAGTGATACTGTGTTTCCCCAAAAATAAGACCTATCCCTATATTAAGTCCTAGCAAGATTTTTCAGGATACTTTTAATATAAGACCTACCCCTAAAATAAGCCCTAGTTAAGATTGTCAGCTAGAATGAGAGACTTGTTGCCGAATGGCCAGTCGGAGTACAGACGCCACTGGTGTGCACTTGATAATGGATGGATGTGGATACATTACTTGTGTGAAATAAAGTTATCAATGCACCACGAGCAGGCGACATGGGCAAGAAATGCTCATTTAAGTAAAGCTTTATTGCTGGGCATGAGAGACTGGTACCAATGATTCTACAGGAAATGGAGTCACAAGCTATTCAGGCCAGAGTTCAGGATTTGGAGAGTTATGACGATGTTCCAGGAGAAGTTGACATGACTGTATTTGAATAAATGTAGAATTTGTACATGAATAAATGTAGATGTTTGTATCTGGGGAAAAATATATATATATAAGACATCCCCCAAAAATAAGCCCTAGTGCATTTTGTAAAGCTCAAATTATATAAGACCCAGTCTTATTTTCGGGGAAACACGTACTTCTCACATCTCAAAGTGTTTTTAACCACAAGCAATCCTGTATCATCACAACAATATCAATTCTCTTCCTATGGCAATATTAATATGCTCTGAGTTATGACAAATACCTTACACTGTTATGTGGTGTGGAGTCATGGCCTATGTACACACATTGTTACATGGTGTGGAGTCATAGACTATGTACACACTTTGTTACATGGTGTGGAGTCATGGATTATGTACACCTTACACTGTTATATGGTGAGGAGTCATGGACTATGTACACCTTACACTGTTATATGATGTGGAGTCATGGACTATGTACACCTTACACTGTTATATGGTGTGGAGTCATGGAGTATGTACACCTTTACCACATTATATGGTGTGGAGTCATGGACTATGTACACCATACACTGTTATATGGTGTGGAGTCATGGACTATGTACACCTTACACTGTTATATGGTGTGGAGTCATGGACTATGTACACCTTACACCTTTATATGGTGTGGAGTCATGGACTATGTACACCTTACACCGTTATATGTGTGGAGTCATGGACTATGTACACCTTACACCTTTATATGGTGTGGAGTCATGGACTATGTACACCTTACACCGTTATATGGTGTGGAGTCATGGACTATGTACACCTTACACTGTTATATGGTGTGGAGTCAAGGACTATGTACACCTTACACTGTTTTATGGTGTTGAGGCATGGACTATGTACACCTTACACCGTTATATGGTGTGGAGTCATGGACTATGTACACACATTGTTACATGGTGTCGAGTCATGGACTATGTACACACATTGTTACATGGTATGGAGTCATGGACTATGTACACACATTGTTACATGGTGTCGTGTCATGGACTATGTACACCTTACACTGTTACAAGATGTGAAGTCATGGACTATATACACACATTGTTACATGGTGTTGAGGCATGGGTTATGTACACCTTACACTGTTATATGGTGTGGAGGCATGGACTATGTACACCTTACACTGTTATATGGTGTTGGGACATGGGCTATGTACACCATACACTGTTATATGGTGTGGAGTCATGGACTATGTACACCTTACACTGTTATATGGTGTGGAGTCATGGACTATGTACACCTTACACTGTTATATGGTGTGGAGTCATGGACTATGTACACCTTACACTGTTATATGGTGTGGAGTCATGGACTATGTACACCATACACTGTTATATGGTGTGGAGACATGGACTATGTACACCTTACACTGTTATATGGTGTGGAGTCATGGACTATGTACACCATACACTGTTATATGGTGTGGAGTCATGGACTATGTACACCATACACTGTTATAATGGTGTTGGAGTCATGGACTATGTACACCTTACACTGTTATATGGTGTGGAGTCATAGACTATGTACACCATACACTGTTATATGGTGTGGAGTCATGGACTATGTACACCATACACTGTTATATGGTGTGGAGTCATGGACTATGTACACCTTACACTGTTATATGGTGTGGAGTCATGGACTATGTACACCATACACTGTTATATGGTGTGGAGTCATGGACTATGTACACCTTACACTGTTATATGGTGTGGAGTCATGGACTATGTACATCATACACTGTTATATGGTGTGGAGTCATGGACAAGGATATACCTATACCACAGACAAGGACATACCTATACCACAGACAAGGACATTCCTATACTGCAGACAAATGTCAATTGCATATTTCAACTTTTTAATGCTCATTTATACAAAATTTATTTTATATGTCAATTTCTCAACACTCATTTAGACTTGGGACCCTATGTCAACTTCTCAATGATCATTTATATGTAGGGACCCCATATCAACTTATCAATGATCATTTATACATGGGGACAAATGTATTTAATCAACAAGTATTTACAAATGATGTCTCCATGTCATCATCTCAACAGAATATTGATACCCAAAATAATACCTCAACATTTGTTTGGTCAGAAAATATGAGGCATCCTCTATACATTAATGAATGTGGCAGGAAAACAAACTTGTATCTGGCAACATCTTCTTTGTATCAAGGAATGTGGCAGAAAAAACTTATCCGGAAGCATTTTCTCGGCATATTAACTCTTTTCTCACTATAGTTAATATAAAGCAATGGTGGAATTCTTCTTCTTCTGAAATCAAATTCTTCAGCTCAGCAGGCATAAAGAAGAGATTATGCCTCCATGAATGCAATCTTCAGTGGGGGGGGGGGGGGGGGGGGGTGTGTCCTTGCAGGGGCCCTAGTTTCTCTTCCACTTAGAAGTCATTTACTTACGAGTCGAGTCAAGAACCGACATCACAGCGCTCGGAACATTCCCATATGTGCTCCGCCCTCATCTGCAACAGCCAATAAAGAGTCCCACCACTAATGGCACCAGTAGCAGTCTAATTATGTGTCTGTCTGGCCTTTCTTGGGTTTTGAGTGTCGGCCAGATCCTCATCACTGCCTGCAGCATGATTCTCTCCACGCCATGATGATCTATCTGTCCTTGTGCACTATGCACACAATTCAAAAGGGCCCTGAAAACATCTGCCTTATCATGCACCAATAACCCACTAAGGAGTGCAGACCCAGCCAATCTGTCCGTCTGCTCGTTTCCCACCACACCAGCATGTCCTGGCTGGAAAATCCAACAGATACTCTCCATTTTTTAATGTTGAATGGAAGCTAGCTACTGTGCCTGAAGCATGCCTGTGTGTAACTTTCTCATCATACTTTGCGAGTTCGTTACAATCACGACATGCCTGTCTGCACCTTTCTTGTCAT
The DNA here is from genome assembly GCA_014155875.1 of Cepaea nemoralis. Classification (NCBI taxonomy): domain Eukaryota; kingdom Metazoa; phylum Mollusca; class Gastropoda; order Stylommatophora; family Helicidae; genus Cepaea; species Cepaea nemoralis. The sequence goes on along the minus strand of JACEFZ010026917.1, from coordinate 13,592 downwards.
ACTTTGTCAGTCTGTTACAATCACAACATGCCTGTCTGCACCTTTCTTGTCATACTTTGTCAGTCTGTTACAATCACAACATGCCTGTCTGCAACTTTCTTGTCATACTTTGTGAGTCTGTTACAGTCATGACATGCCTGTCTGCACCTTTCTCATCATACTTTGTGAGTCTGTTACAATCACACCATACCTGTCTGCACCTTTCTCATCATACTTTGTGAGTCAATTACAGATTCTAATATGCTTAGACCAACCATAGAAGATTACACACACCATGTGTTGCTTCATACAATACAACACATGGTGCATTGCTAGGGACAAACACAGTTAATCTATCCCTAACATCGTATATTATAATTTTACAGTTAAAATTATTTCTTGGATAGAAATCAAAGTGATATATTTGGTTGTTTTGGGATTTGAGATTTAAGACTGATCACAACCCACTACTGGTAACGCTGATCGTATTCCGGTACAAACCTTGGGCCTTGTCCACGTCAGATTGCAAGCACCAGACTCGACTTTCGCTCTCATTTGAGCTCGTCAGTATTGCATATCCCTGACTGGACACTGGATCGAACTCCAGATCACTGGCATGTGAGGTGGGTGTGTAACCACTTGACCATGCAGCTCACTCTAGATGCAACCAAATTATTATACTAGGATATCACAGGAATACGATCAGCATTGCCAGTACATTCAGCGTTGCCAGTAGTGGGTTGTGCTCAATCTTCAAAACATCATAGTAACATTTTATAGATAAAATTTGATATCATATCAACATAATGGAACACTGATCACAAAAGCCCAGAGACTTCTGCTGGTTCTTGGGTCTTGGTTTTAAGAACCATTTTCTTGTGGGCAATGGAGTGGAGTCTATGAAATAACTAAGATCTGTAGTGGACAATGAGCAAGAAAGCTGAACAACATGTAATGGCTGTGGAAATGTGGTTTCTGAGGAGAATGCAAAGAATACCATGGGTAGACAGAAAAACCAATGACCAAGTTCTACAAGAAACAGATGAAAACAGTAAACTGATTTGAGAAATTATATGCAGACAGTCACAATTTTTTGGACATGTTATGAGAAGAAATAAATTGAAGAACTTGGTGACAACTGGCAAGATGGAGGGGAAAAGAACAAGGGGAAGACAGAGAAGTAATACCCGGATAGCTTGGCCACATGACATGGTCAAGACAAGAATTGATCCATGCTCTGGTAATCGTGTGAGATGAAGAAACATGACTGCCCATGCTTGTCGGCATGGCACATGATGATGATGAAGACTTGTAGAGGATCCACAGGACAAATGAAGAATGAGTGGGTGTGTTGTCATTCATGAAGCTGCCAAGTTCCCTATCCCCCTCAGGTCTGTTTGCTTGCTGTATTCACATCTAATTTAGACTTACCTAGCCTAACAAACTATTCCTCTAGTTCGTCTGCCTCCCTACTCTCTCAACAGGGCTCATTGTGATTTTTGGCTGTCCTCCAAGCTGAAAATGCCAATGAAGGGGACACAATTTGAGTCACACAAAGACACTATGCTCAGCGTGATGGTCACTCTGTACTCCATTCCCAAAGATTACTTAAAATTAAGTTGCATGTCATTCACAAGACGTAGCAGTCAACTCCAGCATTTTCGCTGTTCGTGATTCCTGGGCAAATTTTACGTTCAGTAGTTTGCCATTGCTTTCTGAACGACCAGCTCCTATACCTTTTTCGAAAAAACCAGCATCGCTGATTTTCAAAGAGGCCTTCCTGAAATACTTCCATCAATGGCAGAACCCCTGTCAGAAGTATACAGTCCCAAGGAGGATACTTTGAAGGGGATTATGATTTCATACCTCCAGATAAATAAATGAATTGTTCCCTGCCAAAGGTCTGATGCGTTTTGAACAGACCTCTTACACCCATACATATTACACACAGATATTCTGATTCTTGTATTTCCAGGACTTTTCATTCAATTCCCCTAACCTACGAACTTGAACAGACCCTGACCTCAGCCACAGAACACCAACAACTGTACAAACCAAAGTCAGGAGGTAATATCCATCAATGTACGAGGAACATACGCCACCATTCGCCGCACAAGTCTGGGGACAAAGTTACAGACATGGTCATCTTGATGGTCATGGAGAAAAACTAAAACAATTACTAAACTACAAACATTCATTTTTTGTTGTTGCCTGTGCAAAGTAGAAGGAGTAAAAGACACAATCACCAACATGGATCTCTTGGAGCAAGAGACATAGTACATCAAGAGTTCAGGAAAAGACACTGGCACTGGTTTTAGAATTCATACTGAGAAAACTTTCAAATAACATAACAAGAAAGTCCTTTCACAAGACCAATGAAACGGGTGGGGGGGTTGCTAAAAACACATAGATAATAGACTAAGAGACAGAGATGAATAATTTGGGGAGAACATGGGGGAAGCTAAAAGACACAGCAAAGAATAGGATGGTTCGGCGCAAGTTGGTTGAGGGTCTGTGCTTCCTTAGGGGATAATGGGCAGAAGAAAAAGAAGAATCTAATGGTATACAGTTAGTCATGTTGAATATCATGATCAAAGCAACATATAAAGACATGAATAACTAACAGAAGCATTTGAAATCAGAATAGGATTGAGGCAAAGATGTGCTTGGGAACCTCTACTTTTCTTACTTCTTTGTCTGGAATCCACAGGGGAAAAGACATAAACACATGAGGAAGAAAAGTAGAGACAGAAATTAATAATATGGGGAGGACCTGGATGGAGCTGCATGAAATAGCTAAGGATATTATGGCTTGAGTGAGTTGATTGAAAACATATTCATTCATTCATTCATTGTGTGCCAAGCCGATAAGCGTGGGCGGTCATGTTCTGTCATCTCACTTGATCACCAAAGTCGTGGATCAGCTCCGTTTTCAGTAACTTTTTTCAGAATGACATAGATCAGTTGAAGGCTACAATACCAAATTCTCCTTGCAACTTATCTTTACTGTCATCGTTTTGCCAGACCAGATGCCCCTGAGATATCCTTTCTGACATACCGCTAATGACAGTCACTGAAGTATTCACTTACCTCAGTAAACTAAAAAACACAAACTCATCTGGGTTAGATGGAATCAGCAGTCGGATTCTCCGCTGTGCTGCGCCAGTGATCTGTGTATCACTAACCTATGTATATAATCAATGTCTCACCAAAAGTCATTTTCCATCAGCTCTCAAAATCGCTAAAGTGTATCCTCTCCTTAAATCTGGTTCATTGGACAATGGTCTCCTGAACAATTATAGACCCATTTCCTTACTATCATCACTATCTAAACCTCTAGAAAAACACATCCATAAGGTAACATTACAGTATTTAGTTCGCAGCAAGCTTATTGTTGACAGTCAATCAGGATTTCGACCAAATATTCTTGCCATACGGCAAGTTAGAAAATTGGCACCAGAATATAAATAACAACAATCTATGTGGAGCTGGTTTATCGATTTCAGAAAAGCATTTGATATGATAGACCAAGCCATTTTAATTAAAAAACTAGAGACAATGAAAATTGGCCCTAATGTTGTGACGCTAATAACATCTTTTCTGTCAAACAGAAATCAAGTAGTATCATACAATAAATCTCTGTCCCAAACCACTACCTTTGTCACAAAATAAAACCTTGCGTTTACCCAGTTGATTATTATAGAGGCTTTCTGATAAAACGGACTATCTGCCAGCGACAACTATTTTAACTAACAGTAAACAAATCGGATGTCAAAATCCCAGGACAATATTTGTAGCTGCACGTGTACATCTGGTCGACGGATTGGGACTACTCGGTGGTGAGTGAGACGGGTCCCTGCATCGCTTTGACAGTCTGTCAACATTTGAATACAGATGGAACCCGTGGGATCATGGTGGCAATCGGATGTCGGCCATCACATGTCGGGCAAAATTAACAGTTGCAGATGTGTAGGGGAAGTGAATGAGCTGAATCATACATCGCTTTGACAGATTATAAACAAGTCGGATTGGAAGCGGAAGTACTCAGCTCGGAAGAAAACAGTCCATCTGTCATATAGTTTCCGGACATCACGCAGATTGGCAGATTGCTATTGACAACTGTTGTTGGGATCATACAGTAACTCGTTAGTTTGTTGGGGACGTCAAAACAACTGATGACAACTTTGACATTGATGGAGCCAGGGAAAATCGATTCTTGACAATGGATGATATGTCCAAATAACACCTGTGTGGACCGGAAGAATACTGTCACGTGACCAATTTTAGGTTTTGCCAAAAACCAGGATTGGAGAGGACAGTTGAACTCAAACCTTGGATTTTAGCAGACGTGCTTCGGCGCTGTGGTTCTGATGGGAAAATGTCCTACCGTGTGCGAATTGAGTTAATTTAATTTTACACGTGCCTGTCATGGCAAGAGTGGATGTAATTTGATCTAACTGCAGTGTTGCCTAAGGTAGAACCTATTATAATTAGTTCTAATTAATATAGGCTGTAGCCTTAAACTAAGTGTGATGATTAGCACTGTTAGTGGAAAACTAGCTAGAGTAGGGAAGTGATACTTGGCTCTGTTAGTTGAAAATAGATTAGTGAAGTGTGGATAAGCTTTACTAGTTGAGAATTTAATAATGAGGGATAATTGGGATATTCCCGTAGGTGTCCCTGGTGGGCGGGGTTCCGCATTCTGTTTGTTGATTTTTTTTATTGTCTTGGCCTGATGATAACATATGTGTTCAGTCATCTGTCCATGACAGAGTAGGTTCATTATATTTTCTGAGCGAGGCCGATGGCCACGATCATCTAATAGAGATCAGTGACGGAGAGACTATCACCGGTTGTCTGATTTATTTTACAGGTTCCTCTGGTTGGAATGAAGAACCCGGAACAACTAAAAATCCGATCCCGGATAAATTATGATGTAGAGAGATGGGCCAGCAACTTTACAACAGAGCTTATGCTAGAGGAAGATGATCAACATTGCTCAGTGGAGCTGAATGGTATATGTATCCTACAGGATAAATACCGAATGAGTTTAGGTCATACCAGTTTTAACACACCAGTAGTGATGGATATTCAGTTCACTTATGACTAGAACAAAAATAAAGGACTCTATTGGAGTATAGACAATAACTGTTTAATAGTGAGAACTAGAGAACATTTAGCAAGAGACAAAAAGTCCTGTTCATAGGACAGTGTTCCATGTTTGTTTCACCGCGCCGGAATTATGAAGCCGGAGTTTCTATAAACTGTTAGGAACAGTTGCGTTAGGAACAATAATAGTTTTTTTTTCACGGATTATATATTTACATGGGATTCAGATCTCATGGTCATCAAAGTTCCTGGAAGAGGACATGTCTGGAGAGAAGGATACGACTTCGGTGAGGTCTAGTGTACTGACGTCGTGTGATGTCGTGTAATCCTTGCCATGATGTGTACACTATGATCCTGAACTTTGAAGGGCTGACATATACATTTATGTTATAATACACGAGACACATTTTCTTCGCACACACCTCTCATATACGTCACACTTTTCTTTTAATAAATTAATCTTTGTTAATTTTTAGAAGCAAGAGTTGTTGAGTATGTTGCGTTGGGGAAGTATGAGAGGGGGCATAGTACGACAGTGAGAGAGTGATAGGAAGGTGTCCATTGGCTGATGGAGTGTGTTGGACGGAAGCTGGTGGATTCTCCAAGATATTGATAAAGGGAAAAATATTATAATGTGGGTGTTGACTCTCCTCACTCCAGGGATGACACTTTAAAGGAGGACACGACAACCTTCAATACTGGAGTACCGCAAGGCTCTATTCTTGGCCCTCTATTATTCGCCATATATATTAATGATCTACCTTTGCATCTTTCGTCGTCCTGCGATCTATTTGCAGACGACTGTACAGTGTATACAAATGCTGAAAGCAGTAATTTGCTGGAGTCGTCTTTGCAACAAGAATTAAATAATGTAGTTAGGTGGAGCTATGCGAACCGTATGCAAATTAACATCACTAAAACAAAATCTATGTTATTAACAACCAGACAAAGACTTCAGACTCTAAATTCACACAGATCACTTCAACTTCACATCGATAACATGCCAGTAGAAAGTGTAATTGAGCACAAAACATTAGGCCTCATCATTGATAGAAACCTAACCTTTAATCCTCACGTTCAAGCGCTCACTAAACAAACAGCGAAAAAAGTCTACCAACTCGCCAAAATTAAAAATTTCCTTGATGAGGACACAAGGAAAATATTCTATACGTCTCACATACAGACACATTTTGACTACTGCTCTACAATCTGGGACGGTTGTTCCAATTCAAGCACCAAGCGACTTTACTCACTCCAGAAACGGGCCATGAGTTTAATTTATAGCAAACATTTAACTGACAATCCTAGCCTGTATAAACGCCTTCAGTTACTACCACTCCGCAAACATCTGCTTTTCAATAAGGCCAAACTAATTCACAAAATCCTACATCGGAATGCCCCAAATTACCTTTGGCCATTGTTTGAATATAATGCTAGACACAGTAAACGATTAAATATATTACACATTCCGAAGCCTAGGATAGACTTATACAAAACAAGCTTAACGTACTCTGCAGCTCAGCTGTGGAACAATCTTCCACATGAAATAAAAGACATCACCAATCCCTATACATATAATCGCAAATTATTTGAACACTATCTCAGTACGGATTACCTTCCCCCTTAATAATAGAAGTAATAATAATAATAAAACCCTAGTATAACAGCCAGTCCCCTTTTGGTAGGCCAGTATATTCCACATAGCTAATAACAAGTGCCACACCAGTTATTACTATTACTGAGTCGTGTAGTATTGATTTTTCATTTTCCACATGCCTTTATAATGCATATCTTTTATATTGTTGCTGTTTTCAGTTAGCCTTGAATGATGTGTGAATGGTATAATGTATGAAAGAGAGTGATAAAAGGGCAGAATGTTAGACGGGCCTGCGTGCCCAATTCTTAACCCTTTCAAAATAAAGTTTTGTTGTTGTTGTTGTTGTTGTTGATCTTGCCAGTTTCACCAAATTCTCCAATGAATTTCTTCTCATAACATGCCCAAAAAATTTTGACTGTCTACATCTAATGTCTCTAATCAGTTTGCGATCTTCATTTCGATGATGTCGCAAAACATAATGTTCTTGGCATCTGTGAAGAAGGTAGTTTGCCATAGCTTTCCTTCTTAGCAGTGACCATACTGGTTAATGACCGTAGCTATTGTCTCCTCAGAAAAGAAATTATCTGCCTACCGTCATGAAGCTGGAGACCATAACCCACAGCTATCTGTCGGCTGCTCTTCAACCTCATCCACCACCTGCACACATGGCTTCATGTAACCCTGATTGGGAGGCTAAACAGGTACTCCACCTTGCCCAAGGGTGTCCCGTAGGCTAGCGGAGGAAAGGAGGCACCTTCTTTCTCCTTTGAAAGGGGATACCCCTACGCCACCACTCAATCAGAAAACATATGCTCTCAACACAAAAAGTTTCCACACGGCTGGAATCTCATTATTATACCCATGTTTGTGTCTAAAGTGATTCTTCTTCTTTCTTCTTCTTCTTCGTTCATCCGGAGTTTTTTTTTTCGGACGTGATTGCATTGGCCTGTTTACAGCAGAGCTGCGTTCTTGCGCCGTTAGGCCGACACATCAGACTTCTGCGGGCATTTGTTGACCGGGTTAACCTTCCCAAGGTCTTAAGTGATTCAATGAGCAGTATCCGAAAGGTAAAAGGGGGTTCTGTATGCAGACAGTGGATTGAGTCGCTGCATAGTTCTGCTGTTCATAGAGTCACGTTCATCTTCTTTCCCAGAAGTTTAGGAAAATAAACGAGCTGATAAACTTGCTGGCTCTGCATCCCCTGCACAGCCAGCCTGTAGCTCATCCCATGTTTTTAAATATGCCCTTCAGAGATGTTGAGAGCAGTGGATTTGATGCCAGTGAATCCATATCATGGTCGAACCATACTGGTCATGACCGGCTATTGTCTCCTCAAAAAAGAGATTATCTGCCTACCGTCATGAAGCTGGAGCCATAACCCACAACTATCTGTCGGCTGCTCTTCAACCCATCCACCACCTGCACACATGGTTTCACGTAATCCTGATTGGGAGGCTAAACAGTACCCAACTTGCCCAGGGTGTCCCGGCTAGCGGGGGAAAGGAGGCACCTTCTTTCCCTTTGATAGGGGATACCCCTACGCCGCCACTTTTCAGCAGGCGGGCCAAATTTCAGAAATAATATTTCCTGCTGGGCCACGCACCTAATTTTTTTTTTTTTTTTTGGTTAATTAAAGTAAACAAGCAAGCGTGCTACAGCCTCGACCACCTCGTCGCTTCCCACTCCTCAGGCCACAACATGACTCCCTGCGGGCCGCGTGCAGCCCGCGGGCCTCATGTTGGCCACCCCTGGTCTAGAATGAGAGACTTTGGAGTAAGAATTGGCAAGGCTGTTGCATAATTTGGGGGAAGGGGGATCTGAACCCTTATGGACTTGTCTGGAGTGCAGGGATGATAGATACCCCAACAGATAACTGACTGACTGACTATCTAACTAACTAACTTAACTAGCTAACTAACTAGCTTACCTTACTACCTAGCTAACTAACAAGCTTAAAATAACCAGCTAGCAACTAACTAGCTTAACTAAACTAACTAGCTAATTTAACTAACTAGCTAATTAAACTAACTAGCTAATTAACTAGCTAACTAAACTAACTAGCTAACTAATTGAACTAACTAGCTAGCTATCTAACAAACTAGCTAGCTAACTAGCTAAACTAACTAGTTAGCTGACTGACTGACCGCCTGCCTGCCTGTCTGGCTGACTTACTGATTGCCTGTCTGACTGACTGACTGCCTGTCGGACTGACTGACTGCCTGACTGATTGTCTGACTGACTGACTGACTGATTGATTCCAACTGACTGACTTATTTTATCTAGGAAATATGGGTCTAGCATCATGTTCTCAATGTCATGATCACTTTGAAAACTTGGAGGCCATAACCTTTGACCTTTTGTTACACATTTCATAAAATAAAATAAAAACCAATGTACCTTTTTTTTGCTCTTTTTTTCACAGTCGTCCCCGGGTTTTAACACTTTTCCAGGTCAAGTAATCACGACCCACAGGGCCACGGGCTGGGCCCGGGGCCACCTGAATGTTGCAGGTGAAAACAACATTCTTAATAGCATAGTGTCATTAATGAACCCTATCCTTGACTTACTTAAGGTTTAACCATCACATTAATCAACCTCCCATTGGTTGACTTCCCCACATTAATCAACCCAACTGCTAATTTTATTGCCATTAATTAAATTTAATCCCTTGGTTCACTTCATCACATTTATCGGGGTCCTATTGGTTGACTTCATCACATTAATCAACCTCCCATTTGGGTTTCTTCCCCACATAACACCTCCAATGGCTAAAATTTTTTTGCCATTAATTAATTATCTCCCATTGGTTCACTTTATCACATTTATCGGCTCCTATTGGTTCACTTCATCAATTAATCAACCTCCCATTGGTTGACTTCCCCACATTAATCAACCCCCAAACTGGCTAATTTTTTGCCATTATTAATTAATCTCCCATTGGTTCCTTCATCACATTTTTCAGGCTCCTATTGGTTGACTTCAACATTAATCACCTCCCCTTGATTAATTTTTCACATTAATCAAATCAAATTGATTGACTTCATCCATTAATACCTCTCTTTGGTTGATTTTTTCACATTAATCAGATCAAATTGATTGACTTCCCGGGAAGGTAACCCGTCAACAAATGCCCGCAGAATCGGATGTGTTCCCCAACGCGCAAGAACGCAGCTTTGCTGTAAACAGGCACATGCAGTCACATCCGGAAAAAAATCCGGATTAACGCAGAAGAGAAAAGAATTTGATTGACTTCATCACATTAATCAACCTCCCAATGGTTGATTTTATCACAATAATCAAATCAAATTGATTGACTTCATCACATTAATTAACCTCCCACTGGTTGATTTTATCACATTAATCAAACCAAATTGATTGACTTCATCACATTAATCAAATCAAATTGATTGACTTCATCACATTAATCAACCTCCCTTGGTTTATTTTATCACATAATCAAATCAAATTTGGGGGTTCATCACATTAATCAACCTCTCTTTGGTTGATTTTATCACAATAATCAAATCAAATTGATTGACTTCATCACATTAATCAACCTTCCTTTGGTTGATTTTATCACAATAATCAAATCAAATTGATTGACTTCATCACATTAATCAACCTCCCATTGGTTGATTTTATCACAATAATCAAATCAAATTGATGGACTTCTTCACATTAATCAACCTCCCTTTGGTTGATTTTATAACATTAATCAAATCAAATTGATTGACTTCATCACATTAATAACCTCCCACTGGTTGATTTTTATCAATTAATAAAACCCAAATGATTGACTTCACCCCAATTAATCAAATAAAATTGTTGATCATCACTTAATCAACCTCCCATTGGTGATTTTATCACATTAATCAAATCAAATGATGGACTTCATCACATTTCAACCTCTCTTTGGTTGTTTTATCACAATAATCAAATCAAATTGATTGACTTCCACATTATCAACCTTCCTGGTTTTTTATCAAAAATATCAAATCAAATTGATGGACTTCTTCACATTAATCAACCTCCCATTGGTTGATTTTATAACATTAACAAATCAATTGATTGACTTCATCACATTAATCAACCTCCCATTGGTTGATTTTATCACATTAATCAAATCAAATTGATGTACTTCATCACATTAATCAACCTCCTGGCTGATTTAATTAATCAACCTCCCATTGATTTCTTCATCACAAAAACCATCTCCATTGGTTCATTTAAAATTTTTAACCAGTCTCCCATTATTTTACTTCAGCACTTTACCAGTCTCCTATTGGATAACTTCATCATTTCCCCAGTTTCCTATCTGATATTCCATCACTTTAATTAACCTCCGATTGGTTGACTTCTCAGGTGCTTGTGTTCTAACCAGTCACACGTTAGTCTTCCAGAAAATGATCAATCACCAACTAATCAACCAGCCAACCAACCATCTTGGGAGTCAACCAAGCTAACCATAAGCCTGAATGACATAACATGATGTAAAAATATCATTTACACATGACAAAACGGAGCAGGACATCTGGCATATGACAGAAAGACATTTAAAAGGACTGTTATGAGGACGAAGTTCCGCACAGAACAACCATGTGATGATGATAAAACCCGAACACTGGCACCTGCTTGAACAAGTGGCTTTAAATTCCTTTTTGTTTCATATTTTAAGTTAAATTTGATATTTACCCCATAAGTAATAAATAACTCAAAAATCCCTTTGAATATCCCATGTATTAGAGGGGCTCTAAGATATTTGGATACATAAAAGAACAAATGCATCCATAAGACAAGATCTGAATATTGAAAAAAAAGTGGCTACTACAGACATAAAAACAAAGAAAATTGAAATATTTTGGTCACTTGAAATGTCATGAAGTTAGAGGAAAAATAATGGAGGGGTATATGCCTGGAAGAGAGAAAGGGGAAAGGCCAAGATAAGATGGGGGCAGGATGTGGCGGCTTTCCTCCAGATGGGTGTATGGATGCAGACATCTTGCTTAGGTTGAGGAAGCGAGGTTTTGTAAAGCATGCTGCTGAATTAATAATCTTTTCCATCCAGCTTGTTGCTTGTGGTAGCTTACTGGTTGTAACATGTCTTCATTGTAACATCCTGATTTTGTTTTGAACTGTTCATTGTATTACTCTTCACTGTCAAATGATTCCTTGCGATCAGCCCTATGCACATGTGGATTGGCACCTCATCAGCTGATCACATACTCCAAGACTGCCCGAATATGACATATCTAGAAAATAAGCTTTACGGACAACTGAATGAACTAAAAAAGAGTGAATTTATGCAAGAAACAAAAATTGTGGATATACGAAGGGGCTTCAAATAAAAACCTTATATGTTGCTCTTTTGGTGTGAAATATATTCTGAAAAAGTACAGAACAAATGTATCATTTTTCAATGTAGTCACCACTGCGTTCAATGCAAGTCCCCCGCGCCGTAAAGTGCTTGGATTCCTGTAGAAAAACCTTCTTTTGGGTCGCGTGTGTAACCACTCATGTCTCTTCATCGCCCCCCAAAGTTTTGAAACTTCCTTACACCATGTTGAGATGCTCCAAGTGAAGGAAAAAAAATTATTCATGGATATCTGCACTACGTTGTGTAAAGTCTTAACCAGTGCCACCTAGCAGTCCAAACTCCGTAGAAAAATACCTTGGTTTACCAGGGTTTAGAACTCTTTTCCACTGATATGTATGTTGGTAACCAATGCCTCAGCCAATGCCCCAGGGAAATTTAAAGAGGACCATCATCATTGTCAATAAAAATGATCATGCCTTAGAGAATATGGAACAACCAAGTCTCCAGACTGCTAAAAGCATATACGACACTGGAGATATACCTCCTGAATTATGTAACCTGTTTTATTAAACCCCGAATTGCCTTGCAATGAATCATATTGAACATTAGTATAATTAGCCACATCACGAAGATTCTGCTGAGAATTATCATGCAAAAGTTAGGAAGAAAATACAACCCAAATAGGAGAAGAACAAGGGGTTTTTAGAAGGCAAAGGGGACGTAAATGCTGTGTTATACTGAGGGAAAAGTAATTGAATGTTCTATAGAAGTAAACAAAGATCTATATCTTTGCTTTATTGACTACTCAAAGGCTTTTGATAAAGTAGACATGTCAAAATGATAAGGGTGCTTTAAATCTACAAATTGATGGAAAAGACCTTAGACTTGTAAAAAAAATATATTGGAAACAACAAGCGCCATCAGAATTTATACAATGCAAGTCAATATCCCCATTAAAAGAGGGTGAGACAAAAGTTAATGTCTCCAGATCTTTTTCCCTGTACAATGAAAATATTTTCGTATATAAAGATATGGAGGAAACAAAACTGGGGGTCGATACCTCAAAAACATTAGATATGCAGTGATACAGTCTTGATTGCGACAATGAACAGGACCTGCAAAAATTTTGCAGATGCGGTTGTTGCACACAGTAACAAAGGGTAGAAAATGAAAATTAAGAAACACGATTATGTCATCACTGGGAGAAGAATCTGTCGGGCTTGTCAGTATGCTGAGCTACCGTATAAAAGGGCCGGTACTACCTGGTTTCTGTTAGCGCCAACGTTGGCGGTGCTTACCTAACCCGACACCCCACATTGTGCCAACGGCTTCGGGCGAAGAGCGCAATTTGGGGGGGACAATCCTTACCCTGGGGGGCGAGGAAACAAGCTAAAAACAAAATTGTCATGGCGGCAGACCAGGCCCTAAGCCTTGGGGCAGCTGTTCTAATCGAACTCCACAGGCGGACAGTTAAGCATTGCTTTTCTGACCGGCAGTTCTGCGCTTGTCTTGTTCCAGATGTAGGGGTTCCCTTTTCCCCTGGAGTGAAAATAGGCGGCCGGAGAGGGATCTCTGCATGGGCAACACATGCTC
>JACEFZ010026916.1:160000-340524 GCA_014155875.1 Cepaea nemoralis | reverse complement strand
GTGGATACCAAGATAACAGTGCAACAAGAGAAGTAGTGATACCAAGATAACAGTGCCAACAAGAGAAGTAGTGATACCAAGATAACAGTGCAACAAGAGAAGTGTGATACCAAGATAACAGTGGCAACAAGAGAAGTATGATACCAAGATAACAGTGCCAACAAGAGAAGTATGATACCAAGATAACAGTGCAAACAAGAGAAGTGTGATACCAAGCTAAGAGTGGCAACAAGAGAAGTGTGATACCAAGATAACAGTGCCAACAAGAGAAGTATGATACTAAGATAACAGTGACAGCAAGAGAAGTGTGATACCAAGCTAAGAGTGGCAACAAGAGAAGTGTGATACCAAGATAAGAGTGCCAACAAGAGAAGTGTGATACCAAGATAACAGTGCCAACAAGAGAAGTATGATACCAAGATAACAGTGACAGCAAGAGAAGTGTGATACCAAGATAACAGTGGCAACAAGAAAAGTGTGATACCAAGATAACAGTGCCAACAAGAGAAGTTTGATACCAAGATAACAGTGCAACAAGAGAAGTGTGATACCAAGATAACAGTGCCAACAAGAGAAGTATGATACCAAGATAACAGTGACAGCAAGAGAAGTATGATACCAAGATAACAGTGGCAACAAGAAAAGTGTGATACCAAGATAACAGTGACAGCAAGAGAAGTGTGATACCAAGCTAATAACATCTTTCGGATCATCATCAACAACAACATCTTTGGAATTATCATCAATAACATCTTTCAGATCATCATCATCAACAAAATCTTTGGAATTATCAACAACAACATCTTTCGGATCATCAACAACAACATCAGGGGGATATTAAGAGAGAAGATGCTAGACAGTTTGACATCGTGGCATGGAGGGACATCAGTATTAGAAATGATTGGCAGACATGAGATAGGGATGTGGACAGACATGATCACCAACCCCACACAGCAGGGACTAAAAGAGGATCTCTGAACTGAGACCAGTTACCTTGTATTGTCCTATGGCTCAAACTACTGAAAATGTAAAACTCACATCATCATCACCTTGTGCCATGCTGGTAAGCATAAGCTATCATCGTTCACCATCTAACATAATAGCCACGATTTCACACAACAGCCACCATCTCACACAACAGCCACCATCTCACACAATAGCCACCATCTCACACAACAGCCACTATCTCACACAACAGCCACCATCTCACACAACAGCCACCATCTCACACAACAGCCATCATCTCACTCAACAGCCACTATCTCACACAACAGCCACCATCTCACACAATAGCCACCATCTCACACAACAGCCACCATCTCACACAACAGCCACCATCTCATGATTCCACATCGCTTTCCAGGATGCAAGACCTGGGGAGTAAGGAATCGGCACAGCCAGACGCGAGAGGTACATCGGGAAAACAAAGCGCCTCGTCAACCAACAAAGAAATGGCACTATTAGCCGCCGGACGCTGATGCATATGCGGGGGGAGGATCTGACACCTACGGACATGTCCGGATTGCAACGAAGATACCCCAACTGATAGCCACCATCTCACACAACAGCCACCATCTCACACAACAGCCACTATCTCACACAACAGCCACTATCTCACACAACAGCCACTATCTCACACAACAGCCACTATCTCACACAACAGCCACCATCTCACACAACAGCCACCATCTCACACAACAGCCACAGTCTCTGATCAGGTCTGTGTGCTTGTTTCAGTTATACCATTTGGCCAAGCCAATCTGGTGTTTGTCATCCTTCTGCTCTGTTCCCATCAAGTTTACCAGCTGTCACTAAGTTTTGCTCACTGCATACCATGTGCAGAAAGTATAGCCTACCCACATATACCATTTCTAAATTGCTGCTTCCACTTGCTTCTTAAGCACATCTCTATCTGTTCTCATGTGAACTGATTCTGTGCCAAACACAAAAGTAGGTTTTGACACACCCAAAATAAAATTAATGGCGGGTAAATTGGGGAAGTAGTAGTGCGTGACAGTTATGACTTAAAAATCGTTAATATGGTAGCAGATAGTTTGTATTGTATATCACTGGTGGATACGCGAATTCGTCTAAAAGAAATAACCATCCCATGACACTTAATCAGTTGATGTGTTATTTTCTGCTTGATAATTTTTATTATTTTTTTCCTTCTTGCGCTCCCTTTGATCTCTAGCGCTCCTGTGTAGTCCATTCACGCTGCTTCTAGTGGTGCTGGACTGAATTTTGTGTGTGGATTAGCTTTCCCTAATAACAGTGTCCCTCACCATCAGGCGAACCCACTCCAATCCATCCCGACTGTAGAGGTACTTGCAATTTACGTCCCTAAGTCAAGGATTTGTATTTAAACTCACTTCTGTATTCTTGTCCTTTTATGCCATGTGACATTTTCCTCCTGTATGTATCTCTCTGTCCTCTCCCTGCTCTGGTCTCATCAAGTTCTACTTAAGACAACAGACACGTTTCAAGGTCTGATGTATAAAGGGATTCCCCACCCCCACCTTGTTATCAATCGGCCAAACAGACAGGACAGGCCAAATCATCAACCCACCCCCCCCCCCCCCCCCCCCCCCCCCGCGGACCCCGTCATCAGGACTTGATTACATATCATAATAAAATAAACCATAACTGATTGACCTAGCCATGCGACAGGTGGCTGTGATCGTCTGCCACCACACCGCCTTCCCACTCCCCCATATGTGTAGATCTCATGGTTGGAATAGCCCAGAGAATCACCAGCAGCGGCGCCCCCCCCCCCCCCCCCCCACGTGTATAAATATCCCAGCTAACTTGCGCCCGTATACTTGTACAGTTAACTAGTAGTTCATCATCATCGTCTTCTTCCAGTGTTGCCACCAAGCAAAATAGTAATTAGTTATTATGTTAATAGGTAACATTGTAAGTTTATACTTAGTTATAATTTGTGTAAACAAGGCACGTATTCGCCTGTGTGTAACCACCGGGGCCCCACAATAGAAGTAAGTAGAGTGTAACAGACAAACTGTAACCTTGTGTAGGCCGTAGTAAAAGGCGACTAAAGGGGGTTGGTGTGACACTGGCTACTTAACACTAGAAAAATCAGCCTACATGCAACCAACCATAAACCTGGCCTGGCCCAAAAGGGCTAGGCATGCCTGGTTGTAGGCCATGACTTCACTGGCATAAGAACAGCGCTATGAAGCACCACAATTATAACCAAGGCTGAAGAAGCAGGTTGAATGAGGCTTTTTTTTCGAGGATTGGATGGACGGAAAGGCATAAAAGGAATGAAAGTGTTAGATGGGCTGAATAGAATAGTTTTACGTATGGGTGCTGGGCTGGATCTGGCGATTTCATGTTTTGCAGTTGGTCTCACGAAGATTTAAGGTTGAATGTTTAGCAGTTTGTGATATATATATATATATATATATATATCTATATATATATATATATATATAATATATATATATATATATATATATATATATAAAGCAAAAGACAGCGTTGCTCTACTCTATATAGCAGGGAATAAAATAAAATGTTCGAAATGTGACAGTACGTGCCATGCTCATGCTAGCGGTATTTGCGCGTGAGTAGTCCTTTTCTGTATTTACCACTGGGTGGTTCGGAAAGAGGGGGAGGAGAGGGAGTGACCAGTTCTCTTGTCGGCGCCTTTGATTTCACTGAGAGCAATGTGGCCCTGTAAGTCAAACATCTGTTTTAAAACTCGGTGTGTGGGTGTGTTGCCGACTCTTTGTTGTTAACTAGACACGGAAGGAAGTTAAACCAGTTTAGTTTAACTTCCTTAACACGGACTGTGGAACCCGGACAAACAAACCAAACGACCTATGAGCCAGGAGGAGCGGTAATATTACTATAATACTATTAATATTATAGTAACGAACACTATCCTCCTTAAAGAAAATGTTTGTTTTAACGGTTGCGAATTCCCACCGCAGCAGCTTTTCAACTAAAGAGGAAAAGGCTTCAATCGCGGACGTGAATCTTGATGATGATGTACACCCTTAGAAATTTCTAGATCGTCACGTGTGTAACAAATTAATTCCCCTTCTAGTTTCCATATTAACAAGCCACTACACACTGTTTTAAAGTAACTGTGAGGAAATAAAGTCAAGCACTTACCCGCTTTTAGTGGGAAGCCATTAACACACAACAGAGAACGGTGGTAGTACAGCTGTGGTACGCAGTGGCGGTACAACACGACCGTGCTGAAACACAACCACCGCCTATTCTGACATAGCTCTTAAGTGAACCGACCCGCCCCTTTCGACGTGTCTCCGTCGCTCTACACAGCCTGGTCTATTATCTTGGGGTAGGCAGGGAATTCAGCCGGGGCTGGATAGATGCAAAGGGGGGTGGGGGAGAAGCTCGGAGACCTGCACACGGGAGTCGGGGGTCGGGGTAGGACGAGGTGATAGCCAGGAGCAGGCTGGGAACATCGCTAGGGCATTGTGTGCTTAAATACTATTTTGTGTTTTGGTATGGCACATATAACAACAACCAACCGCGCTCCCGATTATTGAAAACAATGAATTATAATCAGTGTCGGGTTCTGCGGCCGCCCGAGGTTCCGCGAATAATTAAGGTTGTGCAGGGAGAGCTGTCATTATGCATTTATGCGCTAATAGGGTGCTGGTCTAAATACCTCGCCCATTTCGGAATGTAAGTAGTCTTCAAGTTTTTGTGTAGCCTTTCCTCTTCTTCGGTTAAGAGTTGTTGCAGTCATCATGCTTGCTACCTTTCCTACACTACCCTAGCGTGTAGAGGTACCTTAGTTAATGTTTGGTAGTATTTCCTCTTCTCCCTCGGGTGTGGAGGTACCTTATTCTTATTCAGTATTTCCTTTTCTACCCTCGGGATGGAGGGGTTCCATAAAGTCGTATGTAGTAGCATTTCCTCTTCTACACAGATATTTAGAGGTGTCCTATGTCTCATTCAGTGTTTCCTCTTCCATCATGAGATGTGGAGCTACATTAGGTTATGTTCAATATTTCCTCTTCCATCATGAGATGTGGAGCCACATTAGGTTCTGTTCAATATTTCCTCTTCCACCAAGAGATGTGGAGCCACATTAGGTTCTGTTCAATATTTCCTCTTCCACCAAGAGATGTGGAGCTACATTAGGTTCTGTTCAGTATTTCCTCTTCCACCATGAGATGTGGAGCTACATTAGGTTCTGTTCAGTATTTCCTCTTCCATCATGAGATGTGGAGCCACATTAGGTTCTGTTCAATATTTCCTCTTCCATCATGAGATGTGGAGCTACATTAGGTTCTGTTCAGTATTTCCTCTTCCATCATGAGATGTGGAGCTACATTAGGTTCTGTTCAATATTTCCTCTTCCATCATGAGATGTGGAGCCACATTAGGTTCTGTTCAATATTTCCTCTTCCACCAAGAGATGTATAGCCACATTAGGTTCTGTTCAATATTTCCTCTTCCACCAAGAGATGCGGAGCTACATTAGGTTCTGTTCAATATTTCCTCTTCCACCATGAGATGTGGAGCTACATTAGGTTCTGTTCAATATTTCCTCTTCCACCAAGAGATGTGGAGCTAGGTTCTGTTCAATATTTCCTCTTCCACCAAGAGATGTGGAGCTAGGTTCTGTTCAATATTTCCTCTTCCACCATGAGATGTAGAGCTACATTAGGTTCTGTTCAATATTTCCTCTTCCACCATGAGATGTGGAGCTACATTAGGTTCTATTCAGTAGTTCATCTTCTACCCTTGGAATACTTAGCTACATTAGGTTCTGTTCAGTATTTCCTCTTCCACCAAGAGATGTGGAGCTACATTAGGTTCTGTTCAGTATCTCCTCTTCCACCATGAGATGTGGAGCTACATTAGGTTCTGTTCAGTAGTTCATCTTCTACCCTAGGAATGTTTAGCTACATTAGGTTCTGTTCAGTATTTCCTCTTCCACCAAGAGATGTGGAGCTACATTAGGTTCTGTTCAGTATCTCCTCTTCCACCATGAGATGTGAAGCTACATTAGGTTCTGTTCAGTAGTTCATCTTCTACCCTAGGAATGTTTAGCTACATTAGGTTCTGTTCAGTAGTTCATCTTCTACCCTAGGAATGTTTAGCTACATTAGGTTCTGTTCAGTAGTTCATCTTCTACCCTAGGAATGTTTAGCTACATTAGGTTCTGTTCAGTAGTTCATCTTCTACCCTAGGAATGTTTAGCTACATTAGGTTCTGTTCAGTAGTTCATCTTCTACCCTAGGAATGTTTAGCTACATTAGGTTCTGTTCAGTAGTTCATCTTCTACCCTAGGAATGTTTAGCTACATTAGGTTCTGTTCAGTAGTTCATCTTCTACCCTAGGAATGTTTAGCTACATTAGGTTCTGTTCAGTAGTTCATCTTCTACCCTAGGAATGTTTAGCTACATTAGGTTCTGTTCAGTATTTCCTCTTCCACCATGAGATGTGAAGCTACATTAGGTTCTGTTCAGTATTTCCTCTTCCACCATGAGATGTGAAGCTACATTAGGTTCTGTTCAGTAGTTCATCTTCTACCCTAGGAATGTTTAGCTACATTAGGTTCTGTTCAGTATTTCCTCTTCTATCCTGACATGCAGAGCTATATTAGGTGGTGTTTAGTATTTCCTCTTTTACCCTGGGAATGTAGAGGTTCCTTAAAGTCGTATTTAGCAGTATCGCCTCTTCTACTATGAGAGATAGGGGCACTTTACCGAAGTATTTGGTAATGTTTACTCTTCCACTCTGGGGATGTAAAGGCACCTAACGGAATTATTTACTGGCATTTCCTCTTTTAGTCTCGAGGTGTTGTTTATAGGATAAAGCACTCGTTCTTAAACTGTCCATGCGCTGATGGTGGAGTAGGAGGTTCAATCCCTACACCGGCATTAAGTTGGGCTAAAACGTAGACTTCTCGATCAGAAAGCAAAGGCAAGCTACTGAACTTTATTTTGCCTAAACTAGAAAATAAACGTGGGGTTCTCCCAACGACCTGCAAAGACACGCAATTTTTTTTTTTTTTACTTTCCGGGTGTAGTAACCTTGGGCTGCGTTTAGTGTTTGGTTTAGTTATTTCCTCTTCTGCCATAAGATGTAGAGGTACCTTACAGTTAAGATTTTCATTGTCTGACTTTGGTCTCACTGTTGTATCAGCGTGGAAACATGCACTCTGGATATTTTTTTTTTCGAACCCAGGCCAACTCACCACAGAGTGATTGAACTCGCCCCCCCCCCCCTCCCCCACATTACAGCATGTTTGCTATTACACCACACCACGGGAGTGCCATTGTCATATCGCACTGTCGGAATTAATGGTGGATGTGACGATGATAATGGAGGTGTTAGTATAGTTGTAGTAGTAGTAGCAGCAGCAGCAGCAGCAGCAGCAGTAGTAGTAGTAGTAGTAGTAGTAGTTGTTGTTGTTGTTGTTGTTGTTGTAGAAGTAGTAGTGTGGTGGTAGTAGCGGTGGTAGTAGCGGTGGTAGTAGCAATAGTAATATGGTAGCGTGCTGTGTGCTCGATACTTTTGACAACAGTCAGCGGAGAAAACATGAGATTAGTAGTGACTCTTCGCTGGCTGTTAAACAAGGGGACGGAGCGCGTATGAGAATGTCCTGAGTGCAATGATTTCAGTTCTTAGATCAACTCAACAGGTGGTGTGGATGGTGGTGGTAGTAGTAGTAGTAGTAGTAGTAGTAGTAGTAGTAGTAGTAGTAGTAGTAGTAGTAGAATAATAATAGTAGCTGCCGCAGTAGTAGTAGTAGTAGTAGTAGCAGCAGTAGTAGTAGTAGTAGTAGTAGTGGTAGTAGTCCCGCCTATGCCAGTCGGCACGGCTCTAGATGAAACTTATGCTCCCACACCCACCCCCTCACGACTAGCTAGCGCAGCTAACATCCGACACACCCCGCCCCCTTGTTTTTCATCCTCTACCCTTGTGGTCTGACTTGGAAGTGGAGACCATAGAAAATCCTGACGTGATATGACCCTACCGTCAGTCAGGGATTCTCAAGATAATCATTTTTAGACCCTATTCTTAAACTGATGCACATATACAGCTTGAACACAAAGGGGTGGGGTGTAGAAAACGTGCAGCTGTGTTATTGTGGATGTTGTTGTGGTTTCTGTTAATTAATTATTTGTACCTCATCGTCTAACCTAGCGTTGACAGGAAAATCAACGAGCTAGCGAAGTTTTATTTACCTCAGTTTCGAAGAAAAAAATATAGCGGGTTTGGTGGAGCGAGGTGGGGTCGTATCATCTGTAATCAAGAATGTTGAAGTAGTAGTAGTAGTAGTAGTAGTAGTAGTAGTAGTAGTAGTAGTAGTAGTAGTAGTAGTAGTAGTAGTAGTAGTAGTGTTATTAGTAGTAATTCTAGAAGTAGTAGTAGTAATAGTAGTAGTTTGTACCTGGTGCATTGGTTTTACAGCCTGCGATTCAGATTTTGTCCTAGCCCCAAGCACCCATTGAAGCAGGCAGGCTGTGGCGGATCAGCACCCAATTGGCTGGGGGCTGCCCAGCTTGAGGCGGGCGGTAGCTGATCAGTGACACCTATAGGTGTCTCCCACCGTCAGAGGCAACGCGTGGCGCCCCATGTCTACGCCAACTGACAAGGACTTATAACCCGTAACAGTTGCCTCTCGCTTTGATTCCGAGACCAGTTAAGACCAGGGATGGAGTTATTGCCTCTCCATAGCACAAAGCCTGGGCTAAAATATAGAGATCATGTGTTGCCCATGCAGCATGATCCCTCTCTCGGCCTGCCTAGTTCACTCCAGAGGAAAGGTAACACCCCTACATCTGGAACAAGACAAGCTGCAGAAGCTGCCGGATCAGCAAAGCAATGCTCTAACTGTCCGCCTGTCGGAGCTTCGATCCTAGACCAGCCGCCAACCAAGGCTTAGGGCCTGGTCTGCCCTGCCATGACAATTTTGTCTTTCAGCTTGCATTTCCTCGCACCAGGGTAAGGCTTGTACCATCCCAATTGCGCTCTTCCGCCCGAAGCCGTTGGCACAATGTGGGGTGTCGGGTTTGGTAAGCGCCGCCCAACGTTCGGCGCTAACAGAAACAGGTAGTACCGTCTACTGTTGTACGGTAGCTCAGTCATATCTGACTAAGACCTGACTGAAATAGTTACTCATATGATGGCAGAAACTGCTGCTTTTTGGTGCAGTGTGATATCATCTGGTATTGATGATGTTGCAAATAGATATACTGATAACTGTTTATAAAGCTCATAGACTTATTACATTTCGAGTCACGCCTGCGGTTGCCTTAGCAGGGCCAAACTAAATTATATCAAGGGCCTTACAGGTCCCGGGGGCCGGACTTTCCCCGCGCTGCTCTAGGGGAAACAAAACCTTGCAGTCGTGTGTATGTGGCCTACATAGTCCTACATACGGTCTCTCAACGCCGGGCTTGAGCCGGTTGGCAATGACATACCCAAAACCTGTGGGGGAATCATGTCCAACCTAGGCCTGATCTCATCTAGACCGTGTGTGCTTTGTTGAACTACGCTCCGAAAGCATTATACTATATCCGTCTAATCAGATGTTACATTTCAGTACATGTCTGGCAGGTTACTGTTCTTGGAGCAGGGCAGGGGAGCTCTACAATACAGCCCCCGCGAACGTGGTAGTTTGGTACTGAATTGGAAGAAAAGTCTCTACACCAACTGTATTTGGATAGATGCAAGCCACTTTCAGGATTCAGACGACTTGAATGGCAGTTCATTGAACTTAAGGCAAAGTCTTCTAGAAAGGGAACGAAAGAAGAAGCAGAAGAAGAAGAAGAAGAAGAAGAAGAAGAAGAAGAAGAAGAAGGGAGGAGGAGGAGGAGCAGAAGAAGAAATAGAAGAAGAAGAAGAAGAAGAAGAAGAAGAAGAAGAAGAAGAAGAAGAAGAAGAAGAAGAAGAAGAAGAAGAAGAAGAGGAATTCTTGAGAATTCATAGCGAACCAACCAACCAAGAACACCTACATATTATCTGGACCAGGTCGCCTTACTGGATGTTGGGAAGGTGAAGAGACGGTGGGAGAGTTTGTCGTCAGACATCAAAAGTTGAACACTGGTGTAACATCAGAAAAAAAATGTTTTATGTTTTACCACGCAGACGTCAGTGCACCTGACCCGTGTAACCCAGCAGCCATTTTGTAACCTGTTCGGCTCGATTGGTCTCTATCTACAAGATCACTCGCTGTCTACAGATACTGCCGTTAATGCTACAGATACTGCCGCTAGTGCTACAGATACTGCCGTTAGTACTACAGATACTGCCATATATCACCACCAGAAGAATCTGACCGCACTGCACGCACTTAGCACAGGCGAGGATCCATGTGTACGTATACTGGAATCATACCAGAAAAAGGTAAAGGGTATAGTTAGTTAGTTAGTTAGTTAGTTAGTTAGTTAGTTAGTTAGTTAGTCGACAGATCATCCTCGTTGCACATCGAACCATTCAGTCCATAAGTGCTCGGATCCCCTCCTCAGCAAATCCCGCAGCGTGTAGCGGCTAACGACGCCAGTTCTGTGTTGGTTTATCAATCTTCTTTGGCTTCCTGCGTAGTGTTCTTGTTTGGCCACCCCTCTTTTAATTTGCTGCTCTCGCAGTCTGGCCATTGTTGTAGACTCACAGTCATCACTTGGTTCTTGCAAAAGTCTCACTTCTCGTAGAGCATTCAGAATGTCAGCCTGGTACATGGCGCGTCCGCCCTCCACAGTAGCCTCACCTGCGAGCTTGTCAGCCCGCTCATTTCCTTGTACTCCCGCACGACCTGGCACGAAGATGAAACTAATCTTTGCCAGCCGAGACCGCTCCAGAGGCAGCAACCATTTTCTTCGGATCGACCCCTCCTCTATCCTCTTGATCATGTTCATTGAGTCGCTAAGGAAACAAGCCCTAGTGAATGTCTGTGTCTCGAGCCATGTTATTGCTTTACTTACTGCCATGACTTCCATGGTCAGGCTACTTGTGGTTTCAGTGAAAGCACCAGAGTCCTCCTTCACAATTCTCCCTCCGGCCCGAGCTGTAAAGGCCCATGAGCTTCTCACATGTCGGACGACCGACCCATCTGTGTAGATGACCGCGTCACTGTCTAGCGAATTCTCGAAAATCAACGCTTGTACCTCAGCCTCCACAGCAGCCGGATTTTCTTGTCTGCATTTTCTATCTAGTTGGATGCAAACTGAAAAGGACGTGCAGAAGTCTGTTGGCACTTGCACCCACTCCTCGCCAGGTTCTAAGTCCTCAAGTGAACACACCTGTTGAAGAATGTCTTCGGCTTGACCCATCCACGACCGTCCTCTTTTTAACCTGCTGCCCTTCACCTTCCTAATTTCACTATGCAGTGGATGCTGTGTGTTTGCGTTAATTCTGAGGTAGGCGCGTGCCCTGCAAACTTGCATTCTCTCTTCAATGGTTGGAAAATCAAGAAGGTAGCGCATCGCCCTGCATGCTGTATCTCTTGTACATCCAAAATAATGCGCATAGCTTCATTCTGTATCCTTTCCATCCTTTCTATCTGCTTATGGCTGAGAGTCAGGATTGCCATTGCATACTCCAAAACAGACATGACCAGCCCCTCGTACAGAAGACATAGATGGCGCTGCTCACAGTTTGCTGCCGCCATCACCCGCATCGCTGCCAAGCCCCGCTTGGCCTTTGTTATCACCTGGTCTATGTGCACATTATAAGCAAGGCTTCGATCAAACCGTATCCCCAGGTAATTCATTGCCTGCGTTCTTTCCACCGTCTCTGAACACAGCATTACAGTTGGTGTTGGAGTGTTGACAATATGATTATTCAACGAGAACCAAGTCACTGTTGCCTTTGTTGGGTTGACCATTGCCCCAGCTTCATCACAC
The DNA here is from genome assembly GCA_014155875.1 of Cepaea nemoralis. NCBI lineage: Eukaryota > Metazoa > Mollusca > Gastropoda > Stylommatophora > Helicidae > Cepaea > Cepaea nemoralis. The sequence goes on along the minus strand of JACEFZ010026916.1, from coordinate 328,663 downwards.
CAAGTACTTATGCGATTGAGTTCGGTTTGTAGTTCCACAGCAACCTCCTCTCTATCCTTACCCTGACGATACACTAAAACATCATCGGCATATGACAATGTCCTGCCAGGTCCAGTGATCTGCTCACTGGTGATTCTCACTGTGTAGGCGTTGAACAGTACCGGAGATAATGGTGATCCCTGTGGTAGGCCAGGATATATTGTTGTTGGTTCCGAAGTCAAACTGCCACATCTAAAAACTACTTTCCGTTAGAAGAGGGCTGCAGCGATCCAACTAAGGAGGAATGGACTTACGTTTAGTTCAAGAAGCTGAAACATTAAAAAATCCAGTGGTACTCTGTTGTATGCGTCCTCAAGATCAATCGCTGCAGCAACAGTTTCAGTGCCTGAGTGGAAACCTTCATAGACATCATGGGCAAAAGACTGCTGCATTGGTCCAGGTTTCTCTTTTTGGACGGTACCCACCCAGGGTAGGTGGGAAAACACCTTGCCTCTCTAGTTGGCTTGATATTTTCCTGGCAATTACCTTCTCCAGCAGCTTGCCTATTGTATTCTGCATGGTTATAATTCGATATCCCTGAATTTTTTTGTGGTCTTTGTCAGGCTTCGGCAAGGGAATCAGATAGCTATGTAACCATTCCTCCTTGATGCTAGCACTCCCTATACTGTTGTTGTACATGTCTGCTAGTTTCTCTAGCTCATTGTCGGTACACCTATTTATGTCGTCGTATCTTATGCCATCAGGACCTGGAGCACTGTTTTTTGATCGTCGAAGCACAGTCTTGATTTCTTTCACTGTCACTGTGTCTTCATCCGAAGTGTTCTGGGCCTTGCATCTGTCTGAGGTGACCTCCTTGGCCAGATTCCGGCCTCCCATGTCTGTCTGGTTGCTCTGCTCAAGGTAGCGTTCAAAGAGGGCTTTGCCCTTGTCCTCATCAGTCCTCTGCCAGATGAGGTCAGCACCTTGGAAGTCAGAAATGCTCTTATTCTTGACTACCCCACTCATGCTTTTATGTAGTCGCCAGAACAATTTCAGTGACTTGTCTGTGCTTACTCTTTGACACACCTCTGCCCATTTTTCGCTTTTAACCACCTTGACCAGTTTTTTGAAATAGCTTACTTTTGTGTGCATCTCTCTTTCTAAGTGCAAGCAGGGACTAGGATGACCAGCTCTGTTCTTCTTGGCATTTTGCATCTCCTTACAGCACTACGCTTATCCACCCAAGCCTTCTCCACCTCGAAACTCCACCACGGTGGCTGCTCCCAGCTTTTCTCCTGCCCTGAAACGTTCTGCGCTTGTCACGTCTTATTTTGCTCACCACATCTTGCCCTGTACTGTCATACTGGAACGTCTTTACCTTTAGCTTGTGCTGCCTGGTTCTGCCTTTCTCCACCAATATGCTGCAAGGGTGGTGGTCGCTGCCACGCTGCAGGTGATCACTGTAGTGAGTGAAGGTGAAACTAGCGCCAGATCAATAGCACTGTCCTCATCGCCTGGACGGCTTGCTGTCCTGGTGACACAGCCACTGTTGATACAAACCAGGTCGATGGTTTCCAGTGCAGTCTCGAGCTCCTCCCCTTGTGTATTGGAGGAAGTGTTTCCCCATGATCTGCCTTTAGCGTTGAAGTCACCACAGAAAATAACATTTCTCTCGTGGCCTAATATGCCACTTAAGCACTGCCACTTCTAGGCGTCCACACTCGCATTGCGGGCATAAACATTAACCAACACGAATGGTATACTGGAATGAACTCTCAACGCCTGTATTTGTATATCGTCACTGTCCCAACTGGACATGTCTAGCTCTGACGCCACCATGCTGTCGCGAACGAGAATCGCCGTTCCCAGATGTCGTCTGTTGTAGAAACATTTGAAGCCGGCAATTCGGAGTAGCTGATCGCCCAGTCTCGTCTCCTGGAGTGCTACAATGTCGTTCCTGTAAACTAGGGTTTCTAAAATAGAGCCCCGTTGTTTTACACTGGCACAGTTCCAATATAGAATACGGTAAAGGGTATGCATGCCTTGATACGTATTTTGTATATGGTGCTATCACCATATTTTAACAGAACAACCGGTACACCATGGGTGATTTGGTCAATATCATCTCGGCCGACATTACCCTGTTTCCCCGACAATACGACTGGGTCTTATATTAATTTTAGCAGAAATGCACTAGGGCTTATTTTCGGGGCTGTCTTATTATATATATATATATATATATATATATATATATATATATATATATATATATATATATATATATATATATATATATATATATATTCAGATACAAAAATCGACATTTATTCATGTACAAAATTCTATATGTAAATAAATACAGTCATGTCATCTTCTACTGGAACATCGTCATAACTCCCCAAATCCCGAATTCTGGCCTGAATTTCTTGCGACTCCAGTGGCGTCTATACTCCGACTGGCCATGCGGCAACAAGTTTCTTATTCTAGCTGACCATCTTAACTAGGGCTTATTTTAGGGGTAAGTCTTATATTAAAAGCATCCTGAAAAATCGTGCTAGGGCTTATTATTGGGGCAGGTCTTATTTTCGGAGAAACACGATATTTTTCCCAAGTCCATTAAAAAAAAATATCCGCTGGGTATTCGAGCACATCGTAGCGGGAGAGAACTGGGAGCTGTTCGACCCCCGCTGGTGACTTGTGGGATACTGAGCCGACCGCTCAGAAAGCAATGGCAAACTACTGAGCGTAATCTTGCCAAGAAATCAACAGACAGCTGAAAGATGCTGCTGTTGACAGCGATGTCCTGTAAAGGATGTGCAAAAAAGAAAAAAAGAAAAAAAATTCGAGCACATGACCCTCCCCTCAGATGTGAGTGTCTCAGATGTGAGAGGTCGGGGGGCTGGCTATTTCCAGTTGCCCCAGGAGCTATGCCGACGGCAGCGCAGCTCCTGATAGGGCCTCCCATGTCGGATAGATCAAGGGATAGGAACCAGACAAAAGAGTGAGACACAAACCTGCTGCCTTGTAGGTGGGAGTCAAAGGCTAGGGAAAGCAAACTCGAACACATGTTTGTTGCCGTTGGATGTACTGAGCCACAGGCTCGACGAATGTGCAAGGCATTTCACTGAATGATGCCATACATGACACCAGGGACGGCAGGCAAGCGTACTAGCCACTACGCCACCTTGGCTCCCATATCTCAGAGCCATACATTCTATCGGGTGTGTGTAAAGTCTCACTACACTTTGTATGTAGAACAAATTTGAAAAATTAAGTACATCAACAAATGTGCTCCACAGTCCATCCTGAAGCGATATGCAACGAATGGCTGTCGTCTGCTGGAGTAATTCTTTGCACTCCAAACAGAATGGTGTTGTCAACGGAAGCAAGTATTTTTTAACGTGTTCTACATACAAAGTGTAGTGAGACTTTACAAACACCCGGTATAAAAATTCCTGATGTAGGCAGGTTTCCAGATATTGAATTGTTGCCTGGTCAGCTGCCTATTTGATCTGCTCTTTCCGATTGTCAAAAACCGTTTGATTTCTAACGTGAAAAGAAAAATAAATGGGCGTTCCTCGTAGCTTTCCGCATCCGATTCACTTCCTGATTTGGGTGAAGACGGGGGAATTGGGGGGGGGGGGGGGGGGGGTGACATTCGCAACATATTTCTTATTTCCTAAAACTACACTCAGCCCACAACGCCAATAGTACCAGGTCTGCTGCTATTAGAGCGGGGAATTAAGCCTCTAAATCGCACTTACCTTGTTTATTTCCCACTAAACTAGGTATATTAGACGTAGAAATTTTCTCACCCTTTTGTATTTGTAGCGAGCGCGTTTGTGTAACGGTTAGGACTCTACGCTGCCAATGGCATGAGCCCGGCCAGACGTCCGCTACTGGAGTGAAAGACTGAGCACCTATTCTGGAATGCACTCAGGCCTACAAAATGTGATGGTATTAACACTTCACCTGCTCACAGCAAGTTCCTGCTACGAAACTTGATTTGTATACTCGCTTATCTCCAGGAGCCGTGGTTGTGCAGTAGCTAACACGCTGGCTATTGTCCGGTGGTTCTAGGTTCAAACCCACCTAGAAACGTGGTCTGTTCATGACCACGGGACATTTAACAATAGGAAAGAGCAGGTCAAATAGTCGGTGTAATCCCATAAACAAGATACCAAAGAAGTTCCTAGAATGTGAAGCGGGCTGGGTAATTCTGAATATATTCACTCATCTAGTGGCCAGTGGTCAAGAAAAGATGGACCTAACATATTTCTTGGTTTTTAAGAATCGATATCATAGCATTCCGAACAAACCCATAGATCTCCCGTGTCTCTCAGCAAATGTCCTAAGGCAAAGATGCGGATTGTTCCAGTACCACACCAGTTTTAGGCACGTCGGATTCATATTCCCATACGATGGTTTTTGCTGGAACCACATTTAAATTAAGTTATCATTAAATATGATTCTTCATCTGTTGTTTTATCTTCAACTAGCAGGCGATCATAGAGAGGCTTCAGAATTCCTGCTTTATCCATCCTGAGTGTTCCAACTTCTGACTCTCTTGAAGCCAGCAGATCTTCTCTCTCGTTGTCTCCACCACACCATGACCCCAGGAGTTTATCTATAGTCTTTGTAAGAGTTAAAATCAGTTGCATATCCTTTACAGGATGCAGCAGTCAATCCCAGCATTATTGCTGTTCTGGACAAATTTACGTTCAGTAGTTTGCCATTGCTTCCTGAACGACCGGCATCCATACCATTTCATAAAAAAAACGCAAGGCGGGCTGCTGCCAAATCGCCCGCAAATGTGTTTCGAACACGGCATGCGCGATTACAAACTGCATAGGTAATCTCTTCGCCGTGGTCTTTGTAAGAGAGATGTGTCTAAAACAATGGGAAAAGACATTCCGAACAGGGACCCGCGGTGGGTTGTGAAGTGTTAGAACCCTTACATTTGTTAGGTCTGAGTGAACTGAGGACTAAGTGGTCAGTCTTTCCTTCTCGTGGCTAACGACGAGTGCAGGTCAAACTCTCATCCGACCGCTCTCATGCCATTGTCAGCGGAACTTCCTAACCGTGACGCCAACGGGCCCGCTCAGAAGTGTCTAAGCTAGCCCAATATACCCAACACACTAAGTGGGTGTGACGACCAGGTCCTATCCTTTGGCTTTTTTTTTTTAATGTTGCATATCCCTTACAGGACGTTGCAGTCAACACCAGCAATGTTCAGCTGCTGTTGGTGTACTAGGCAAGTTTTACGTTCAGTAGTTTGCCAATGCTTTCTGAACGACACGTTATAACACAACGCGACACAGTCTGCTGCATAAATCGGTCGCGGCTGCGTTTTGAACTCCTGGTAAGCGGCTCACGAACTGCGTTCGCAAGCCTTTGGCCACTGAGACCGGTTGGCTTCCCAATGTCTAACAATGTCAGTCAATTCAAATATTTGCGGACAGACATAGCCTCAGACGCAAGGTGAGTGACATAGATTAAGCGTAGAATAGGCCAAGAAATAGCTGCATTTTTCAGAAAGTGACCTATGTAATACACCCTTTCATTGACTATGAGAAAGTGACCTATGTAATACATCCCTTTCATTGAATTTGAGAAAGTGTCCTATGTAATACACCCCTTTCATTGAATATCAGAAAGTGACCTGTGTAATACATCCTTTTCATTAACTATCATAAAGTCACCTATATAATACTTCCCTTTCATTGACTATCAAAAAGTCACCTAGGTAATAATCCCTTTCGCAGACTATCAGAAAGTAACCTATGTAATACATCCCTCTCAGTGACTATCAGAAAGTAATCTATGTAATACATCCCTTTCATTGACTATCAGAAAGTGACCTATGTAATACATCCCTTTCATTGACTATCAGAATGCGTCTTGTGTAATACACGCCTTTCATTGACTGTCAGAAAGTGCCCTAAGTAATGCATCCCTTTCATTATATTGTCATACTGTCCATTTACTGCTTATATAGTACCTTGTGGTATGTGGCGGGGGGGGGGGGGGGGGGGGGGGTCTTGAGCCTGCGGAATTAAGGCCGCATGGCTAGTGCAGTCGCCGCGAACTGCAAGTTTTTTTTTTTTTTGGTCCACCGACAGAAAAAAAAATCCACACCTTACCGAGGATTCGAACCCGGGTCTCCCGAAGGAGAATCCCGCATTCTAGATATCCCTTTCATTGACTATCAGAAAGTGGTCTATGTAATACACCCGCTTCATCGACTATCAGAAAGAAAGTACTGGAATGTTATACCGAACCAATTCTGCTGATTTGCACTGAACCCAGGGATGTGAACGAAAACTGTAGTAAGAGCGGAGGCTTAAGAAGCAGATGTGGAGAATACCTTGGACGCGGGGAAAGAGACAGAGAGATCAGTTCGTGGGTGGATATATTCTGTTACAGGTCACGACATGCGGAGAAGCTCATCGCTCACTCCAGTTGGCGAGGCAGTTGATGATAAGAATGGTGATGATTGATACATTTATTTGTTATTAAATTTTAAACGTTTTATTCGAACTGTCACTATGTCACATCCTGTGGCTTTTAAACGTTTTATTCGAACTGTCACTATGTCACATCCTGTGGCTTAGGGGTAATGAACGCAGTTTCACATTCCCGATATACCTGGCTTGACGCCCAGCAGCATGGCCATTTGGAAGCAGGATGGTTTGGGTTGATATTCACAATAGTATGAGTGTCGGCTGTTTAGAAAGTAATTGCAAACTTTCTTTTTGTGTGTGCATATCCTTTTACAGGACATCTCTGCCAACACCGCCATTTTACTGCTGTTGTTGATGTCTTGGCAAGTCTACGTTCAGTAGTTTGCCATTGCTTTCTGAACTACCGGCTCCCATACCAATTCGTTAAAACCCAGCGCAACGCGGTCTGCTGCCAAATCGCTCGCAGCTGTGTTTCGAACGTGGGTAAGCGGGATTACGAACAGCGTCCATAACACCTTCATTACGGAAACCGGCAATTGCAATTTTTGTGTGTGTTGCATATCCTTTACATGACATCGCTGTCAACACCAGCATCTTTCAGCTGTATGTTGATTTCTTGGCAAGATTACGCGCTGAACGTAAATTGGTCCAAACATCACAATCAGCCAATCAATGATTGAGGTGATTGCGACCTCTTGTAAAGGCCATGTACCCAACTGTAACTGTCATTATCCCAGTGAACATTAAACCTGTTTTAAGAATATCTACTTCAATAAACTGTCTCTGCCCGAACAAGTTGAGAGTTTCAAGCAGCATATGTATGACCTAGAAGATGGCTGCGAGTCCTCTGGCAGACAAATGGAACATGTATTAGAACACTGGGAACATATGCAGGACATTGAGAACATATGCAGGACTGTGGGAACACACACCAAAACAAGTGGTAACTTGTATAGAACACATACAAGATATTGCTAACATGTCTATGGCATTAACAAATTTAGTGCCAAATAAAATGGAGTGTCGTGGTTATGACTTAAAAGTTGTTCATAGGATAGCAGACGTGTTGTATTATATATCAGATGAAAGGGAGATGCATAAGGAAAACTACTGAATATAAGCCCACGGCAGATACGGGAAGTTGCTTAAGACGATAAATCCTCCCCTGGCACTGGATCAGGTAAGGGCACACACGTGCCAGTCCTGACAAGGGCTAGCATCTGTCCTGGCGAGGCTGGTTTAGAGACTTTCCTTCCGACTCCTCACCGAAGTACCAAATCCACAGTTAATGTGCTGCACAATTCTGCTTCCCCTCTCCAAGTTAAGAAACCAACAGAGTATGTAAGATCGGTACTGGAACGTCACATCTGCCAAGAGACATAGCGATGCTCGGAATGTTGACCAAATAAAGGAGCGGGGAAAGGGGGGGGGGGGCATGTCTGTGGACCGGCCGCACCTTGAAGAAATGCTCCACAGTCTTAGGCGTTTATCACACCTGGTCTTGCAGCCTCAGAGACCCGGTGTAGCGTCATCTTCTTCTTCTGCGTTCATCCGGAATTGTTTCTGGACGTTACTGCGTTGCGCCTATTTATAGCAGAGCTGCGATATTTGCACCTTTCGGTCGACACATTCGACTTCTTCGGGCATTTGTTGAAAGGGTTAACCCTTCCGGGTGTTTCGTAAGGTGTTTTACTCTCACTGTTGTGGTGTTATACTGTTATCCCAAATCAAGTGGTCCATTTAGAACAGGCGAGGACATCCCGGTCAGTACTCAAGGGAAGGCAGGGGCAGACAATGGGCATTCCTCACCATCCAAGGAGGCTTCCATAATTGCTGAGCCGACACATAGCGCTCTGGTACTGGGCTCACTCAAGGAGTTTTCTCGTCCTTCACATGGCTGCTTAGCCTCACTTCCGTATATTGAGCCTTCCGTTCACCACAGGATGTTCCTATGGAAACCAGAAGAATGCAGTCTGCAGATGACATCCACACAGTGAGTTTTCGATTCGGACTTTCCGCATAATGGACTTGCTAGCCAAGAATTATTCCATTTTATGCCACTGGGACGCATTTTCACGGTGTAGGGTCAGAAGTTTAAGATACATCTTTTTCTTATAGCCCATGCCCATTTAGTGTTGGTCATCAGCTTTCTGTCTCGTGTACCTGTAGTCCATACTGTGTGGCATTGGCCGCCATCTGCCTCTATGTCTGTCTACAGCCTCTGTTTCGTATACTACCAATTTTCTTATAGTCCATTTCGTCTGGCATTGGTCATCCTCACTGTCTCCGGCGTTTTGCCTTGTGTACTGCCATTCTTATAGTCCACCAGTGTGATATTGGTCATAATCTCTGTCTACAACCTTGTCCATCGTGTACTGCCATTCTTATAGTCCACGCCATGTAGTGTTTGGTCATCGTATCTATTCACAACCTTCTGTCTCATGTACTGCCAATCATTTCTGATACCAATTTTTCTCAATGCTATGATACTACACTTTCCAGCATCTTCTCTCTCGGTCTACCCCTGCCTCTCTCCCCCTCTAAATTTTCAGTTGTCACGACGCTCCCCAGTCTTCCCCTTCTCGTGAAGTACTAAAACTATGTAGATTGTCTGCTTCTGATACGAGTGAATACCATGTCCCCAGAGCTTGCGTTTGTCACTCTACAGTGGATAACCCACTCTCTACCACATAAAGGTGAAGTTCGGATTTTCCCTTCCTCGGGTTATGAGACCATGATGGCATTACTCCAACTTCCCCAGTAAGATGTCAGTAACTATTTTCCACCTTGAGTAAACTTCATGCAAGATATCTTCATTACAGGTATTATCTGTCCAGGGTGTCCATACTTCTATGCCACTGCAGCTCTGTAACTTCCACAGAATTCCTCACTAGTCTGAAGTGACATTTGGCATACAGATCAGTTAAGGGTGCAGACACGCTGATCTGCCACATCTGGGCAGTTTGTTGACCGCCACATCTCATACCTCACCATTTGGCATTCTGGAAAAAAAAAACTGCTCTGTCTGGCTAAGCTACTAAAGGAAAGATCGATCGTGAGCCCCACTGCAGTGAAGTCTGACGAGGACCGCATCCTATGCCCGCTGCGAGTTTACACGAGACTTACGGCAATTCTCGCATGATTGTGGTAGAAGACCAGCACCCACGTCAAGTACACCCCTAACAAAAAGTGCTTGGGGATATAGATTTACCTTTTTCTGCGTTTCTCTTTCGTGGGGAACACATCATCCTAGCTAAACATCTCTGAGGTATGTATGCCCGACTCCAGTTTATGAAAGGTTTGCTTCTTCTAGACAGCTACTATCTGCCCGACTCCAGTTTATGAAAGGTTTGCTTCTTCTAGACAGCTACTATCCAAGGCAACGGGTTCTATCTACCCATGGGTAGTTTTCTTTCTAAACAGCTTTGCCAAGGCAGTGGCCTTACTGCTTATTCTTTGCGTCTAAAACTGTCCTGGGAGTTAACAACTTGTAGACAAGAGCTCCTGTTTTTTCGCCCTTATCCGAGAAATCTCGGCCCCCGATCTCACTACACAAGAGATCAGAAGAGCACGTGATATTATTAGAACCAATGGTTCTTGTCAAAATTTCCAGCTCCAAACTGGGATTCGAACCCGGTAACTGCTGATATGGATAGCGTAACTACTCAACCATGTCATCCCCACGCCCACCCACCATTGATCGGAATGAATGTCACTAGCCTAGCGAGGTGGAACCAACTCTAAGTCCTGGTTCTATTAGTTCGTGCAGGGGTGGACAATTCTACACGGTGAAGTTCTCAATAACTACAATAACTGCAGCAGCAACAACAACATAATGGGTTACAACTGTGTACAAACAGAAAGACACGATAACCAGTTTAAAATGTGGTAGATAATTAAAAACACTGTGTGAACATGTGTGTTGAATATATCAGCTAAAAGGATTTACCTAATTACTTTAATGTATGGGGTGTGATTTCTGCAGCATGTACCTGATCAGATGCAGTGAAATATGCCAGGCAACAAATCGTGCAGTCTATTGTTTGTGTCTTCGTTATTCATTAAGGGTTACAGTCAGAACTGCCTGGTAGACAGTAAAGAGCCCATTTACACGTCATGAGGCGTACTGGGTATGTCGTAAGTAAGGTAAGTACATGACCCTTTACGCACGTCTTAAAGTGTATTGGGTTTATATATATATATATATATATATATATATATATATATATATATATATATATATATAGAGAGAGAGAGAGAGAGAGAGAGAGCGAGAGAGAGAGAGAGAGAGAGAGAGAGAGAGAGAGAGAGAGAGAGAGAGAGAGAGAGAGAGAGAGAGAGAGAGAGAAAACTGATTCACAACTCTGATGATCGTGTAAGATTGCGAAACATGACTGTCCACGCTCACCGGCATGGCACATGATGATAATCATCATAAACTGTGTCGACCAGGCAGCCGAGATTAGTGTTCGAACCCAAGACCATTGGGTTGGCAGCGAACGTCTAGCCACTACGCAACCTCGACTCGTGGGTATATGGTGCTAGCCCATAACTTGTTAAAATAAAAATCGGAGCTCGAAGGTTGATGTAGTCAATATCAACGGTCCCGGACGTTTTTTTTTTTTTTTGGTAGCTAATTCAAGCTTTGTGGCTCACGGAACGCGGGCCAAGTTTCAAATAACCCCTGCCTCGAAAGAGATTCGAACACAGACCGGCAAGAAAGCGTGTTAGCTACTGCACCACCGCGACACGCCAGACTGTCTGGGGCATGCGTTCAATGTAATGACAAAGACAGGGCTGGCTAAAGTTAAAATTAGTTGCAACAGAATTGGTTAGCAAAAAATATAATAATTACTAGGTATTTAAATAACTTTTCACACAGAATAATTAACTTTTTTTTTTCTCTTGTGAACACTTGCTAAATTAACCCACTCTATCCTGGTTATTCATTTAACTCATCTTGTCCCCTACAGGTGAACCGTGCTATTCTTTGATTAAAAGCATTTATTACTTTAACCCGTTCTAACCCATGTTTTTAATACTTAAGGCCCTAAACGACCCAGGACAGAACAGTTAACAGATTGAGTGCCACTCAAAAAGTAGGTTTTGACCAAACAAACATGGATGGCGGAAAATGGGAAGTAAAGATATGACACAGTTATAATTTAAAAGTTGCTAATATGGTAGCAGACATGTTGTATTACATATCACATTAAACTGAGTTGCAGAGCGAAAACTACCGTAGATACGGGAAATCGCTTAATACGCTTAATCATCCCATGGCAGGGAATCAGTGACAGAACAGCACGCAAGGAAGTGTGGAATGAACGTATGATACGTTGTTTATCGTGAACATGTAGGACTCTATTTGCACGCCCTGAGGCGTATTGGCCGTATGGTAAAGTGTGTGCATGTTCACTACAGGACGTCGCAATCAATGCCAGCATTTATTAACTGCTTCTGATTTACTTGGCAATTTTACAATCAGTAGTTTGCCATTGTTTTCTAAACGGCCGACGCCTCATACAATCGAAGTCAACGCAAAGCAATCTTCTTCGAACCGCCGGCGGCAGATTTCGAATCCTCGACTTAATACACGCCGGCCACCTGGACTTCCCAAGACATGTCTTTGTTGGACTGGGTGGCCCTGGAACCCAGGGCGGCAGCTTTAACAATCCGCCTTCAAACCCAGGACTACCGGGACGACAGGCAAGCGGGCAGCCGTTACTCCACGGCGGCTGCCATTGTTTGAGGCAGGAGTTAATGACCACTATTTAGCCCCGTGTGAGAACCGCTCGTTTAGTCAGACGTGGGGGTGGGGCGGATGGGATAGATTCGAGGGAAAGGTCACGGTGTAGCTCAACTCTCAATGGAGGCGCCTCGTGCGCCGAGCTGAACAAAACATGGCAGAGTTGGGGCAGGGGGTGGCGGGCTGGGTCGAGGCGGCTGCCCGGGCACCTTGAACTGGCTGGGTTAGGCAGAGAGAGAGAGAGAGAGAGAGAGAGAGAGAGAGAGAGAGAGAGAGAGAGAGAGAGAGAGAGAGAGAGAGAGCAATCGGACTGAGATCAGTATGCTTATGAATTACATAAGGAAACAATCTTAGGGAAACCCTAGCACCACCAAACTGGTAATTAGTGCCTGTAAGGACACCGCTCGGTAAACTGAGGCGATACGGCGGGGAAAAGATGGAGTGGGGGTGGGGGTAGGAGTACCCATCTTAGGATATCATTAGACAACAGAGTAATTACCAACGGTGGGCACCCCAGTTGTGATCCCATTTGATCCCAGCCACCCAAATGACGCTGTCAAAAGAACAGGATATTTGGGAGCAGAACACCCAAGGTGTGGGTATGTATAAGTTTACAACTGAATATACGTTATAAGTTTAAATGTGGATATATATTTAGATCTAACTATATGTTTAGATGTGGATATACGTTTAGATGTTGATATACGTTTAGATATTGATATATGTTTAGATGCGGATATATGGTTTGGCTTTTTTTTCTGTCGGGGTAAAAAAGAAAATCCTAACCTGTACAGTTCGCGGCGATTGCACTAGCCAGGCGGCCTTAATTCCTCAGGCTCAAGACACCCCCCCCCCCCCCCCCCCCCCCCCCCCCCCCTTCCCCTTCCCGGCCTTATACCGCAAGTTATTATAGGCAGTAGACGGCGACAGTGCACATATGTTTAGATGTGGCTATATGGGTAAATGTGAATATATATATTTATTGATTGATTGAATGGTTTAGGAACCGATATCACAGCATTCGGGACATTCCCATAAGCGCTCCGTCCCCATCCTCAGCAGCCAGCGAAGAATATATATATTTAGATGTGGCAATGTGTTTAATTGTGGATATATGTTTAGATGTGGCTATATGTTTACATGTGGCTATACAGTTAGATGTGGATGTATGTTTAGGTATGGCTATATGGTTAGACGTGTACATATATAGATGTGGCTATATTTTTAGATGTTTATGCTTACATGTGAATATATATTTAGATGTGGCTATTTGTTTATATGTGGATATATGTTTACATGTGGATGTTTATTTAGATGTGGCTATATATTTAGATGTGGCTATATGTTTGCATGTGGCTATATATTTACATGTGGATATTAGATGTGGCTATATGTTTACATGTGGCTATATATTTACATGTGGATATTAGATGTGGCTATATGTTTACATGTGGCTATATGTTTAGATGTGGCTATATGTTTAGATGTGACTATATATTTTGATGTGGCTATATGTTTAGATGTGGTTATATATTTACAAGAGGATATATATTTAGATTTGGCTATATGTTTAGATGAGGCTATGTGTTTACACGTGGATATATATTTAGATGTGTATATATTTTGATGTGGCTATATATTTACATGAGAATATATATTTAGATGTGTCTCTATATTTAGATGTGGCTATATGTTTAAATGTGTATATCTATGTTTAAATGTTGAGATATGTGTTTACATGCGGGTATGTGTGTTTACATGCGGGAATGTGTGTTTACATGTGTATAGGTTATGTTCATATGTGAATATATTATGTTTACAGGGGAGTATATATGTTTACTGTCATTTACTGCCAATATAGTACCTTGCGGTGCCTGGCTAGTGCAGTCGCCGCGAACTGTGCATGTTAGGATTTTCTTTTTGCCCCCGACAGAAAAAAAATCCCACACCTTACCGAGGGATCGAACCCGGGTCTCCCGAATGAGAATCCGGCGTTCTAGCCACTCGGCCAGCCGCTCCTCCTGTGGACATATATGTGTGTACGTGGATAGTATGTTCATTGTGTGTGTCTGTGTGTGTGTGTGTGTGTGTGTGTGTGTGTGTGTGTGTGTGTGTGTGTGTGTGTGTGTGTGTGACAAATGTAACACGATTAATACGGTTCATGTAAATGACATACTGCTTCTTGAATATAAACACCTTAAAACAAAAACAAACAAAACCACACGAGTGGGAAACATTCTCATCTCATCACAACATTCTCCCAAAGAAGGGTACAAGAAGCAGCGATGCACCATAGAGGAATCGTTCAGGTTGATAGAAGTCGGGAGACACTTAAAGCACGCGGGGATAGAAATAAGTAGCCTTACATACATAAACTACACCAGGACAATTAGAAGTGCGATCACAGAAGACAGTTTGTAATAAATGCTTATAATGGAACAGAATATTTAAACACAGAAGTTACAAACAATATGTTGCGCAATTTATTGCCTGGCATAGTTCACTGCACCTCAACAGGTGCATACTGCAGAGTAATATGGCACATGAAGTTAATATACGAATAACACTTCAGCTGAAACAATGAAAACAGAGTGTGTGTGTGTGTGTGTGTGTGTGTGTGTGTGTGTGTGTGTCTGTCTGTGTGTGTCTCTGTGTGTGTGTGTGTGTTTTTTTTTTTTATATACCTGATAGTGAGGAAGAGAGAATGAGAGCCACCGTTAGATGAAGTACGATCAGCAAGACACAGTGTGAAGAAAGGGGAGTCACCAGGTCCTGACGAGATACCACAAGAACTCGATCAGCCGAGAAGATGACAGCGTCATTATCCATCACGCACCATGTGTGAAGGGAGCCGAGGCGCTTTTGTGGCTAGAGCTATCCGCCCGGCCCGGTGGTCCTGAGTTCGAATCGATTCGTATCCAGGCGGGTTTTTTTTTTTTTTTATTTGCAGGTCCTGAGCTGTCTAAACAGGTTCGACTGTTTCTTTACAGGTTCGACTGTCTAAAATAGGTGCCAGGAAATATCTCCGGTGTTATATTGACCCTATCAAAAAGCGAGCGCCGATTGGTCATTACAGATATGGGTTTAGCACCACATGTCTATGGAGCCGTCAAGCGTGTACAAGGTTCCATTACCTGTGTCACTTCACTCCACGTTATGCAGTCTGTGTCGAAGGGGTTACGGGGGGATAATCGTAATCCTGCATACCACGTTCCAAACACAGCTGCGGGCGATTTGGAAGCAAATCGCATTGCGCTGGTTTCCATACAATGGTATGCCTGCCGGTCGTTCCGAAAGCAATGGTAAACTACTGAACGTAAACTTGACCAGCAAATCACAAAAAGCCAAACAAATAAAAAAAAATGATGGGGTTGACTACTACGGCCTATAAAGGATATGCAAATAACTATGTTACAATCTGGAGCAGCGTTGTTTGGCCCAAATTATGGAAGAGAACAATCTGCATCTCTCTCCCTTAACCCATTGAAAATAAAATAAAATTTCCACGACAGAGCCCGCTACTAAACTATTTTAGTTTAGTCGACGGATCAACATCACGGCACACGGGTGTAACACATAAGTGCTACGTTCTACTCCTAACTCAAGCCTGAATCCGGAGACTCTCCGCTCAGTGCACGAACTCCGTAGCACTGGAGAGGGTCCTGAAATACTTCGGATAGATTTTTAACTCGAAATTTTTGCCCGCAGCGCCGTTAGGCTACTCTTTTTCGATTTCCAGCTGCCAAGGGATTTTTTTTTTAACGTGCGCAACAATACACACGGGCGTCCGATCTCACTACCCAGAGACCAGCTACTGTAGATTGAAAACGTTAGGATGAGTTAAACTTTACATAAATGCATGCTGAAGTCGGCCATACCGACCTTTCAGGTTCACAACTGGGTGTGACTCACTTCCATTGAAAGACGGTGAAGAAATTAAGTTCCCAAAGAAAGGACATTTAAAACTGCGCACCTACTAGCACATTCATTAGCCAAGCTAGCAATATCGTCTGAAAATAAATCATCGATTGAAATTGAAAGGAAGTTGGAATATGAATGACCAGAAACCATATATGCAACATGAGAACCATCTTTGGGAAATGCAGAGAGCACACTGTAGATCTTAACTGACTTAGTGCCAAACAAAACGTTTGGACCAAACATGGTACACAATGTAAATTTCCCTTCACTGAGCACTGACATTGCGAAAAATACCACGAAACAATATAAATAACACGATAACCCTAGTATGGCGATATATCATCCTTCTGTCCAAATTTGGGGTCATATTCAGCGATATAGTATCCTTTGGTAATGAATCAGTTATCTTGTTCTTATAGGCCATACCGTGTGGCGTTGGTCATCTTGTCTGTTTCCAACCCTGCAACCTCCATACCATACGATGACAGACACACCAGAAATCCAATAGAGAAAGTGACACATAGCTCGGGCTAAATGCCATACGATGACAGACACACCAGAAACCCCGATAGGGAAAGTGACACAGTTGAGTTGATTTGAGCTAAGAACTGACATCACTGAAATCAGGACATTCCCATACGCGCTCCGTCCCCTCGCCCAACAGCCAGCGAAGAATCACAATACTAATCTTTCCCACCACTATATGATTGAAAGTTCTCCAGGTCGTCCCTCTCAGTTTTGAGATTCTACCAATCCACCGCAATCTCATTCTTTCTCCCACCTTATCCACCTGGTCCCTCAGGTGCACGACCACCTCTCCCTTGCCCATAGGTAATCTACCACCAAGAGGTGCATTCCCTGCCAGCCTATCAGCCTGTTCATTTCCCAGCATTCCCGCATGGCCGGGGCAAAATAATCCATACCATTCTCACAATCTGTGACATCTGAAGCGATGTGAGCTTCCACACGAAACATTCCTTTCTTCACCTTACTAAGCATACTCCTTGAGTCCGTAATGAATGCAATGTGTGTTTCAGTGGTCTCGTCTAACCAACAGAATACCGCTGTGACTGCTTCCACCTCCATTCTCATGCTGGAGGTCGTAACCTTATATGCCGTGTTGTTCTTTTTTAAGAATCGCCCATTAGACTTCACAATGAAATCTCAACCACTCTGTCGGTTTCTCACCATTGACCCATCAGTATAGACAACTATATCACCTTGATATAGTTATTTATACCCCATGTGTTACTATGGATCAGTTGTTACACCTCAAACTCTGTGCAGCCCGCTGCCCATTCTCTGCACTCACGACCCAGTGTTGCTATTACATTGTGCCAGTCCGTCCTGTCTGGGGGTACTTCAACCCACTATTTTTCACTATTGATGGTCTCTAGATCACATACCTGAGATATTTCCGCCTGTGCCACCCAGGACCTGCCTCCATGCCATACGATGACAGACACCAGAAACCCCAATAGAGAAAGCGACCCAGACTTAGGGTCTGATCTTACTCTGCCAGCATGAGTATCACCCGGACATCACGAAAGTTACAAGTTTCCCTTCGCGACACTGGTGAAGAAAATTGCATGTACATGGTTCCCCCCCCCCCCCCCCAAAAAAAAGAGCAACCTTTCACATTTCAATCTGATGTTACTGGATATCTCGATACTACCTGCTTTCAGTTAGCGCCGAATGTTGGGAGGCGTTCACCAAACCCGAAACCCCACATTGTGCCGACGGCTTCGGGCGGAGGAGCGCAACTGGGAGGACGCAATAATTATCTTCATACGAGGAAACGAACCTAAAGACTAGTCTAGAAGCTCCGATGGGCGGACAGTTAGAGCACTGCTTTGCTCATACGGAGGCTTCTACAGCTTGTCTTGTTCCAGATGTATTGGTGTTACCTTTCCTGTGTAGTAAACTATGCATGTCGAGAGAGGGATCATGCAGTATGGGCAACGCATTGTCTCTACAATTCAGCCCAGGCTTTGTGTTATGGAGAGGTTATTATGTCTGTGTTGAAGCACAACGTAATAAAACTATCGTCTGTCAAGGGGACACGGTGCCAGTAATATAGGATGTATACTTGACAGGGCATATAGAGCATCGGCAAAAGAGGAAAGCTGATGTGCAACAACTACTATGGTGGTCACCTGAAGTTGTAAAAGCCTGGGTGGAGTAATAAAGTACTGCCACAGAATGGGACAAAGTTTATAGGCATTCTAATGTTCAGAAACAAGCCATGAAAGTAAGAAAAGATCGACTCATCACTTTAAGCTAACTAAGCACGCCACGTGTGTGAAGCTAAGTGATGAAATAGGAAATGACAAATCTCTCACAGAGTTGTGGCCTCATCACCAGAGCATAAATGGCTGTAAACACGCATGCAGCAATGGCTGTAAACAAGCATGCAACAATAGCTGTAAACAACCATTCAACAATTGTAAACAGGTATGCAACATGCCCGAGTTGAAGATGGATAGTGAGGTGTCGCTACACATCGAAGAAGTGCATAGATCCAACTCCAGACCGAAAGAACAGAGACGGAAGGAAACATGAATCAGACAACACAAGAAATGTACGTAGCTGAAATAGACGCAGAAGAGTAAACAACATAATCTCGGTGGAAGTCATTCAAGCAATACTGAAGATATGCCCAGACACAGCTCTAAGACCCGACACCGTTAGATACGGCGACTTAAAATGCCTAGAATAGACAGACGTAGCGGGAATTATAAAGGATATTTAACAACAGTATCAAACCTGACTACACCACAACCTCAGGACCCTTCCTAAGCATAGAAAAGAACAACAACTACAGAATCATCGCCTTACAGAACAGTATATGAAAACTCGTGAAACAAATCGTGGCCAAAAGGCTATTCCAAGAGTGGATTCGAATGGTTCACGGAACTCTACTCTAGATGGTAATCTTCATGGGAAGGACAAACGGAACATTGCTGCAATATTTGCACACGACAGTAAAATGGTTTGCAGACGAAAATTGAAACGGCAGTGATCGCCATTGTCTTAGAAGTTGCGTAGAACATCTTTCTACTGCCTATATTCCTATAATACCTTGCAGTGTAGAGCAGGGCGGCCTTGAGCCTGAGGGATTAAGGCCGCCTGGCTAGTGCAGTCGCCGCGAACTGTACGGGTTAGAATTTTATTTTTGCCCCCCGACAGAATATGCTCATTTAATCGTTGCTGGACATACACGTCAGGCCAGCCTTGGTTAATTGGATTTGCAGTAGCTTCTTTGCGATGCGGCGCATAGGCCTCGAAACACCAACTTATCTTAAACGTCTACCCTAGGATGGCCACTGTCATCAGTTATTTTCAATTCTTATACAGCAGGATTCACCAGTACACAGACAATAGTCTTGTGTAGAACAAAGTGGCAGGAGTCACCAGTACACAGACAATAGTCTTGTGTAGAACAAAGTGGCAGGAGTCACCAGTACACAGACAATAGTCTTGTGTAGAACAAAGTGGCAGGAGTCACCAGTACACAGACAATAGTCTTGTGTAGAACAAAGTGGCAGGAGTCACCAGTACACAGACAATAGTCTTGTGTAGAACAAAGTGGCAGGAGTCACCAGTACACAGACAATAGTCTTGGGCAGAACAAAGTCGCAGGAGTCACCAGTACACAGACAATAGTCTTGTGTAGAACAAAGTCGCAGGAGTCACCAGTACACAGACAATAGTCTTGTGTAGAACAAAGTGGCAGGAGTCACCAGTACACAGACAATAGTCTTGTGTAGAACAAAGTGGCAGGAGTCACCAGTACACAGACAATAGTCTTGTGTAGAACAAAGTCGCAGGAGTCACCAGTACACAGACAATAGTCTTGTGTAGAACAAAGTGGCAGGAGTCACCAGTACACAGACAATAGTCTTGTGTAGAACAAAGTGGCAGGAGTCACCAGTACACAGACAATAGTCTTGGGCAGAACAAAGTCGCAGGAGTCACCAGTACACAGACAATAGTCTTGGTCAGAATAAAATCAGACGCAGACAATACAATTGTTTCCAGACGAGCAAACATCAAGAATGGAATTACAGCAGCGGTGCAACGTGAACTAGACAGACTCGATGAGCGGCGCCAGGAGTCAAGGACACAGGTAACTCGGGAAAAGCTTCCGTGACATAGTTCTTTCTCCCTGTACAGGTACATAGTCAATGCGCCCACGCCCGCCGTCAGCACAGGCGGTATAGATAGCCAATAGAACTAATACAACGAAATATCTGGGTTTTACCGTAGACAAATACTTGTTATAGAAGTATCATGTAGTTATTTTTTTTTAAAAGTTAGTTGCATATCCTTTACAGGACGTCGCAGTCAACTCCAGCATTTTTTGCTGTTTACGATTTCTTGGCTATTTACGTTCAGTAGTTTGCCATTACTTTCTGAATGACCGACACTCATATCTTTTGTATATGAAACCAACGCAAGGCATCGGCTTCCAAATCGCCCGCAGATGTGTTTTGAACACAGCGGGATTACGGATTGCATTCGTAAGGCCTTCGCCATGGAGCCGGTTGTAGACAATGTCATAATCAGAGACAGGAAAGCCTTGACAGTACCGACGGTGATGGCAGCAACCGACATTAAACAACGTCTGCTCTTCCTTCTTTACCGGGGACTTGTGCTAAGCCTCATGGACTACCGGATGGCCTCCCCAACTGTCAGCAAGACTCAGCTAGGAAGGTTAGACAAGTCGCACAATGAACCCATGAGACTCTCACTCGTCTGTGGGGTCAGCATGGCCGAATGGATAAGAATGGGTGTTCTTAAACATCCGGTGTGCTGATGCCGAGGAAAGGGGCTCAACCCCTACACCGGACAGTTGGACTAAAATGAAAAAGTTGGACGCAGTTCGTAATTTCTCATACCCGCGTTCGAAATACAACTGTGGGCGATTTAGCAGCAGACCGCCTTACGTTGTTGTTGTTGTTTTTTTTTTTTTTTTGGTATGAAATGGTATGAGTGCCGGTCGTTCAGAAAGCAATGGCAAACTACTGAACGTAAACTTGCCCAGGAATCACGAACAGCCGGAGTGGGTTCGCCTGATGACAAGGGAAACTGTTGATAGGGAAAATTAATCCACACGCAAAATTCAGTCCAGCACTACTAGAAGTAGTGTGTATGGGCTACGCTTGAGCTCCAAGCGAGCTAGCGAAAAAAAAAAAAGTAATAATAATACTCGGCTGCACAAAAGACACTTCGTGCCCGGCCGTACCATACGTCCTTGATTTACAGACGATGATAATCTGGCACAACGTTGCATGGATTAAGCCATATATGAGACTACCGGCGGACAATACAACATGCACCGCACTATCATCGACGAAAAGAGGATGCGACTCGGTAGAGGTTTCTCCTGGGCGTCCGAAGCTGGAGAGGCAATCAAGCAGATCTGTGTCCTGAACGAGCATCAACATCTCACATCACGAAGAATGGACCCGAAGACATCCGTAAATACTGTGATTGGCTTATACTAGACACCGACCAGCTGCCTGCATTTAGTCAACATTGAGTTTAGGGAACTGATAGAATAGCTTCCACTTCAAGAAATCATCGCCAGGTAGAAGCAATGGGATATCGAGGCAAGAACACGAGGTGATTCAATACTCGGGTGATCGTGTGAGATCAGATAGCCAACCATGACTGCCACAGCTTATCGTCATGACACATGATGGCGATATTGATGACTCTAATAGTGTTTATCAATACTGACTGAATGACAAACGCAACATTCATTTAAGAAGAACAAATGATACTTATTCTTTTCTTTTTTTTTATCTCTTCTTCTTTTTTTCTGTTTTCTATGAGTCCCAAACATTACTCAATAATCACGAATATAATGATGAATGCATCTGTGACCTTACCTTTCTGCTCGAAAAGCGACTACTTCCGGCGATGTCACGACATGCGCAAATCAGATATGCGGTGTCGTGTCCAAGTTTCACTCCTGAACAAATTGAGGCGGTTGTCCAAAGTGTAGTGCAGCCCTGCCCAGACTTCACAGAAAGAGGACACTGGCCCACGGGAGCCACCTTTCCAGACATACGCTGGGGGAACAGTGAAGACTTCAATCACACCACCAAGTTCTTGACCCTTGCTGGAATTGACGTATAGCAAACATTGATCACCGAAGAAAGTGAGTGTGCTGATGTCGAGATAAAGGGTTCAGCCACTACACCGGACAGTTGGAGTAAAATAGTTTTTTTTTTTTTTGGCGCTCGCTAGCTTTGAACTCAAGCGTAATCCATAATACTATTTTTAGTAGTGCTGGACTGAATTCTGCATGTGGATTAGCTTTCCCTATTAATAATAATAGTGTCGCCATCAGGCGAACTCACTCCGACTTCAGAGGTACTTGTAATTAACGTCCCCAAGTCAAGGACGACAGGTCAACATTTTTAGTCCAACTGTCCAGTGTAGGGATTGAACAGCTTACCTCAGCATCAGCACACCGGATGTTTAAGAACACGCGTTCCTATCCATTCGGACATGCTGACCTACGAGTAAAATGTTGACTTCTGGTCCTTGACTTGGGGAAGTAGATTATAAGTATCTCTGAAGTCAGAGTGGGTTCGCCAGATGGCGAGGGACACTGGTAATAGGGAAAGCTAATCCACACGCAAATTTCAGCAGTCTAGTGCTGCTAGAAGTAGTGTGTATTGTCTACGCTTGAGTTCAAAACGACCGAGCGGAAAAATAAGAAGATAACTGTATGATTTTTTTAATCAGTTGCCCCTCTTTGAAGATAAATATATACGGTGTATTTTAATGACTGGTTTTTAAAAATATTGCCGTTTCAAGTTTTGTATTCACCCTCTGTGAAGTTCATGCAACATAAAAGGTAAATACAAAACTTGGAACAGCAATATTTTCAAAAACTCCACAGTCATTAAAATTACAGCCTGACCGTCTCATAGAGACTAAATGCGTGGGCATTGGTTGACATCCTCAGGAGCAAAAAGAAAGATTTAGAAAAAAGAAGAAACGCCAGACAAAAGTAGTGCAGTAGGTCAATTTTAGTAGCTTTTTTTAATAAGTTCTTGAATGTATTCTTCTTTTATGACGTAAGTATCTATGTTGGTATGTATGTATGCATGTGTTTATGCATGTGCGTGTGTATGTGTGTCTGCCTGCCTGTCCTGTCTCATAACTTGGTAAATATGCATTGTTTATGTTCACATCTTTCATTTGACATTGTCCTCGACTTACCCCCACCCCGCCCCCCCCCCCCTTTTTTTTCCCTCTGTGAATGTAAAAATGCACAATAGATAATCGATGTACGAAAGATGAGTGATTGGAAGGGCCCAATGTAAGACGGGCCAGCGTGCACAATTTGTGACCCTTTGAAAAATTAAAGTTTGTTAGTTCGTGTCGTGTGTGTAAAGAATGAATGTCGTATTAGTTACTTGTTCTTCTTTACCACTTTAGTGTCGTCCCTGGAGTGAAGGGAATCAACACCCACATTATTTTTTAATCCAATATCTCTATCCTGGAGATATCCAGCAGACTCCGTCCACACACTCCTTCAATCTGAAGACACCTTCCTCTCACTCTTACTCACCCCTGGATCATGCCCCCTCTCATTCTTCCCCAACATAACATACTTGACAACTCTAGCTTCAACAAATAAAAACAAGAAATTTATTAAAGCAAAGAGTATATGTAGGAGAAGTGTGTGTGTGTGTGTGTGTGTGTGTGTGTGTGTGTGTGTGTGTGTGTGTGTGTATAAGGTGTAGAATGTGTGACGTGTACTCTAAAGTGTCTATAGACTCAGATCAATGTTCAGGAGTATAGTCATTCTCATCACTGTGCTGAAACACACCAGCACCATATTCCAGACAAGCAACCTCACCCAGGTGATTCTTCTCCGGTCACGTGAAGACTTCCTCCGTTGTCTCTGGAACCACTAGGATGCTTGGACACCCATGACAATACTGTCCAATGAGAGTCTTCAATCTGATTCACACTATGAATTTCCTCGGTTATTTAACTCATTGTTAATCAGAAAATTATAACCCTATTGTCACTGTTATTGGGGAAATCTCAATGGATCTAGTGTCACTGGTTGTAAAGATTCCCCATATTAACACCACAATCTAAATGTTCTCTGTATCAGTATAACTTTGGTGTGAATGTTCCTGGTATCAATAGTGTATCTCTACAATGATCTGACTGTTCAATGATACAACTATCACTTGCTAATCATAATCTCAGTCAGCATGTCCTGCTCAGCAGAAGCCAGGTTCCCGCAAACCAACTTGGGTATAAGCCCAATGTAGCGGCCTCTCAGCAACTTCTGTCTTCAAATTCTGAGCCATCATCTTCTAAAATTGTGTTAGCTTCACTGTTGAAAATCAGAGCACACATACGTGGACCTGTAAATGGAACCTGTAGAATAGAGAATACTATGGTGAGGGCAACTCAGTCCTGGCCGGAATTAGGTAAGTGTAGGCCAATAACAGCACTCAGATCTATAACAGAGATCCGATCTCTGTCATACGGCCAAATAACTCAATCATATGATCTGAGACATGGCAACACCAGGAAAGAATAAAGGAACGGGTAGAAACCCAGCAGATGCCCTACTGGAAGATCCTACCATTTCACATACCTCTTCCCCCTCTCAACCATCTTAATCTCTCTAATTATTATTCCACTACATTGTCCTCAACTCCCTGAGTAAAATGATATATCACACAAGCTAGTTGAAGCCACACAATAGGATACCAGTGCCGACGCTCCTAGGATACTTTCTAGCACCGCACTAATAGAACATTCTATCACTAATCATAATACATTATATCACTGCACCTATAATACATTAGATCACCGCACAGCACTGTACTCTATTCCTAATCATACTCTTAAATTAGATATTATAAATAGCCTACCATATGCCTATTTTGGTTGCCACTCGAGAAACTATGCAATCAGATTGGATCTATGTCCGCGGAAAACTATCACCACTTAGACATTATAGTTTCACTCATGTAACAGCAACTCGGAATAATGCACCGATCCTAACACTTCAGAATGTTTTTCTCGACTCCCTCCACCTGTTTACCGCACTGGGTTTTATATGGGTGCTTGAGTGACGTCACCAAAAAGTCCAGACGCCAATCAGTCCAGAATCTGGCTTTGTCCCCCTGTTTCTAGACTAACCAGAGTCAATTCGCTGTCAAGTTCACTTTCATCTGGGAAATTCTTTGCCTCATACAACAAAGATCCTGGCTGTCTGTGAGCCAGAGACCTTCCCCCCCCCCCCCCACATCACAGAATCCTTCCGACCTCTGGCAGACATTCTGTCCATCACTTTCAACGGCCGATTCCCGCCCTGCAGACAGATGACGCCAGTGCACGTCTCTCGAACAACAACCTGTCAACAAACTGTCGACCGTGTGTAGACATCGCGACGTGACTCACTTTGATCTCATACACAAAATGCCGACCAGGTGCAGACAGTTCTAACGACGTATTTTCTCAGTCTGTTCAACATCACAGGGTCTATTGTGTTTGCAGACCAATGTCGGGCTTGGTTGTCATCGATCGCAACTAACAAGTTTATTTATCTCGCGACAGTTCGTTCATTCGTTCTTCTTCTTCTTCTTCTTCTTCTTCTTCTTCTTCTTCTTCTTCTTCTTCTTCTTCTTCTTCTTCTTCTTCTTCTTCTTCTTCTTCTTCTTCTTCTTCTTCTTCTTCTTCTTCTTCTGCCTGCCTGCCTGCCTGCCTGCCTGCCTGCCTGTCTGTCTGTCTGTCTGTCTGTCTGTCTGTCTGTCTGCCTGCCTGCCTGTCTGTCTGTCTGTCTGTCTGTCTGTCTGTCTGTCACTTCCCCAGTAGAGCATAGGGCCTCAACTACCTCTCCATCTCCATTGTAGTCTTGTTCACGATTGGTTGGATTTTGCGGCTAACTATTTGCACGGGATAAGATGGCAACCCCACGCTAACCCTCCCTAGTCGCCTCTTACGACATGCATAGTACGCTTCCTATCCTTAGCTTCCCTTATGAGCCCAGCAACGCACTGCGGAACCCACCAGTCAGTCAAGGACCCCGTTACAACCCCTACGGCATATTAGTGCCAGACCCATATTTCTTGTTCTTGTTGTGAGACAGAATAGATGGAACGAACGAACTAACGAACGGACGGATGGGCGAGCGAACGAACGGATTTTTATTTTCAAAAAGGTCATAAATTCAGCCCTTCCAACCACTTACTTATCTTTCGTACATCGATTATCTATTGTCCATGTTACCATGGTCTGGCAAGAATGCGACAGCATGGAGTGACGAGGGTGTCTGGCCGAGGCTAGACGCTTAGAGGAAAGACGAGTCGCACATATAATCAGATTGCTACTGGTACTATTGGGGTTGGAACTCTTCGCTGGCTTCTGAGGATGGGGACGGAGCGCTTATGGGAATGCCCCGAATGCTGTGATGTCGGTTCCTAAATCAATGAATCAATCAATCATATTACATTTATATAGAAAGAACATTGTCAAATTAATGCTGTGAACATAAACTATGCATATTACCCTTATTACAGGAATGCAAACAGACAGACAGAAATACAGACAGACAGAAATAGACAGACAGACAAACAGATAGTTGTCTTTGTATCCAAAGATAGAACAGACAAAAACTACTGTTTCAATTATTGCTACTACCACTCATAAACTGGGCATCCCATGATGCAATGGCTCTTTCCGGTCTCCTAGTTTTGGTCGCTGGAACCAGACCTATAGACCGGAGTCTTATCGGGGTTTACAAAGGAAGTTAAGTTAGTTGCATATCCCATACATGACGTCGCAGTCAACCTTTGCGGTTTTTTTTTTTTTTTTGGCTGTTTGTGTTTTCTTCACAAGTTTAATTTTAGCAGTTTCCCATTGCCTTCTGAACGACCGGCACTCATACCATTGTATAGAAACCAACGCAAGGCGGTCTGCTGCCAAATCACCCGCAGATGTGTTTCGAACGCGGTATGCGGGATTACGAATTGCGTCCGTCACACCTTCGCCACAGAGCAGGCAAGGGAAGCAAAGTATAATAACATGGCAACCAACCATTCTCACCATAAGAGGCGACTAAGGCTGGCTGGCTGGAGATTGACTGCTTGACTCCGTGGAGAACTTTAGCTACGAAAACCAACCAATTATGAACAAATTTACAAAAGGCTTGTAGTGAATTGGTGGGGGATAATGCTCCAATGGGAGGTGAAAGACAACAGCAGAAAACGAGGAAGAAACAGTCGGTTGTTTGTTCCGTTTCCAAGGATCCACCCACAGACGTGTCGGATTCAATCAGAAACGTGTCGACTTCCCGTCCTCTTCTGTGTTTAACCAACCATTTCGTTTTCTCCAGCTCCTTCCCACACATACACACAGGCGACCGTGTACCCTCACGCACACTTTACAACAGGTTTCTCTCATGTGGGGTACTGCCCACTTCCTCGCATGCCGGTCGGTTGACATACTTGCTCATAAATGGCTCCCACACATTGACCCCACCCACCTCACATGACATCCACACATCCCACGTCCTCACGTCTATCTATCTATCTATCTATCTATCTATCTATCTATCTATCTATCTATCTATCTATCTATCTATCTATCTATCTATCTATCTATCTGTCTGTCTGTCTGTCTGTCTGTCTGTCGGTCGGTCGGTCTGTCGGTCGGTCTGTCTGTCTGTCTGTGGATCGGTCGGTCTGTGTATTTGTCTGCTTGTCTATCTCTTTCTCTGTATCTCTCTCTCTGTCTCTCTCTCTGTCTCTCTCTGTCTTGCTCCCTCTCTCTCTCTCTCTCTCTCTCTCTCTCTCTCTCTCTCTCTTTGTCTGTCTGTCGATCTGCCTGCCTGCCTGTCTGTCCATATATTCATATCTGTCTCACCGTCTCTCTTTCTCTCTTTGCCCATTCCTTAACCATTCACAAACACAAAAATACATGCACACACACAGACACCTACATTCACACACAACTAGTTGAGAACAAAACATCAACCACGCTACATGGAACCCTCAAACGTCCCACACAGATACCAAGTGGGTGGGAATCAGCTGTGAAACACCGATCCGAAGAATTAATCTGGAAAACCACAGGTGGTGCGGAAAGGTGGACGATCACCCCGCCTCATAATGCCGCGACCTAGTATTTGCAAAGTCCGTCACTTAACACCTTTACGTCTTTATCTGTTATGAATTTACCTTATATTTTAACAATCATGTTTATTCACAACACATCATTGTTTGCATATCCTCCCACTTTCTGCCTGTTGTTTATATTACGTGTTCTTTCTTTCTTTCTTTCTTTCTTTCTTTCTTTCTTTCTTTCTTTCTTTCTTTCTTTCTTAATGTCTTTCTTTCTGTCTGTCTTTATTTTTCTTTCTTTCTTTCTTTCTTTCTTTCTTAATTTGTTCCTTTTCTTTTACTGTACTCAGGAAGCAGAAGAAAATAAGCAATGGCTGGAGAAAAGCGAAAGAAGACTGGTCTGAAAATAAAAAAACGATAATGAAAACGAGCTACAGAACACAAACAGAACAGATACCGGATAGTCAGAAAGCAGAGTACTGGGAAACGTCGGTTAAATGAGCTCATATATATCACTAGAGGAGGGAGAGGTAGGACTGTGGAGAAACCGGATTGGCAATGCAAGTTGGCAACACACACAAAGAAGAAGAAGACGACAAAGAAGAAGTGGAGGAGAAGGAGGTGGTGGGGGAAGAGGAGAAGGTGGTGGTGGGAAAGGAGGAGTAGCAAAAAGGAAGGCACTAATGCTAGGGGTATGGGTGTGGTTATACAGTAAACATGCGTGCTCTAACATGAACGATTATATTTATACACAGCAGTGTAGAAAGACAGACTGATAAACAAATAGGCACAGAAACAGGTAAATCACTAGATTCATAGACAGGTCAGTAAATAGACCGAGTGACAGACGAAGGATAAAAGAGAGAAAGACACACTAACAGACAGATAAGCATGACCCGTTATTATTATTATTATTATTATTATTATTATTATTATTATTATCGCTACAACTAACAACATTACAACATTAACGCCAAGAACAACAATAATAACAATAATTATTATAATGATGATGATGATGATGATGATGATGATGGTTATTATTATAGTTATTAGTTATTAATAATTATTATCACCACTTGTAGTAGTAGTAGTAGTAGTAGTAGTAGTAGTAGTAGTAGTAGTAGTAGTAGTAGTAGTAGTAGTAGTAGTAGTAGTAGTAGTAGTAGTAGTAGTAGTAGTAGTAGTAATATTGTATTGGCACCTTGACGTCTTGTCAGATAATATAGTAAGTGGTACCTTGCCGTCTTTACAGACGAAAGTATGTGGATTGGAAATGGAGCTAGAATTCCATCGCACAATGCCTGGGCTTGGATTCAAATAACATGTGTTGCCCTTGCAGCATGTTCCCTCTCTCGACCTTGTCTTGTTTACTCCAGAGGAAAAAATAACCATTACGCCTGGAACAAGGTAGGCTGCAGATGCTGCCGGCTCAGCATCAAACATCTAAGAGCAGAAAGTGAGTAGCAGCCAGGCCCTCATAGCCGGGGGATTTGGCTTAGAGACGTTCAGCCATATCCCACAGCTGAGTGCCTCAAACCAAGTGTCTGTACCTGTATGAACGTGTGCTTCTGTCGATCTCCCTCCTAACCAAGTGTCTGAACCTATATAAGCGTGTACTAACTGTCAAACTCCCCGCCTGACACTGTCTTCAGTGCGGATCACGCAACCAGCGAGATTCCGCCCGCAGGAGATATTGCTCGTCTATGTTGCGAACAAATCTTCACTGAAGACACTGACTGAATAAGTAAAGAAACGATAAAAGTAGTGGTATTTCAATTGCGCTTGGTCCCCACCTATGCTACACCTTTCATGTGTCTTCACAAAGTCGGACTATAGTCAAGCTCAATATATATTGTGTTTTAAAAAAGGCATAATAACCTCTCCATAGCACAAAGCCTGGTCTGAATTATAAAAACCACATGTTGCCCATGCAGCATGATCTCTCTCTCTCTCCCTCTCTCTCTCTCTCTCTCTCTCTCTCTCTCTCTCTCTCTCTCTCTCTCTCTCTCTCTCTCTCGGCCTGCCTAGTTTACTCCTTAGGAAAGGTAACACCAATAATACAGCTAGAATAAGACCAACTGTTGAAGCTGCCGGATCAGCAAAGCAATACTCTTAACTGTCTGCCTGTCGGTGCTTCGATCCTAGACCAGCTGACGAACAAGTCTAGGAGCCTGGTCTGGACTGCCATGGCATTTAGTCTTTAGGTTGCACTTCCTGGCATAACGTCAAGGCACCAGGGTCAATTGCATTGATTCGCCCGAAGGCGTTGGAAAAATGTGGGGTGTCGGGTTTGATGAGCGCCGCCTAATATTCGGCGCTAACAGAAAGCTTGCAGTACCGTATGGAGTCGGACTGACAAGGTCTTCGGATTCTTACCCTTTCTATAGAACTACCATCTTCATGTAATAGAATTCAAAAAAGATCCAAGCATTATTTCTACAACTATCATAATAATGGTACACTCCAGAAGAGATCCCGGCGTCATCGCTGGGACTATCATCACTCCAGAAGAGACTCCAACACCATTGTTGGAACTATCATCATCATGGCATGTACTCCAGAAGAGACCCTAACACCATTGTTGTAAATATCACTATGACATGTATTTCAGAAGAGACCCTAACAACATTGTTGGAATATCATCACCGTGGCATGTACTCCAAAAGAGACCTCGAAACCATCGCTGGAACTATCATCATCATGTCTACCCCAGAAGAAATCCTGACGCCGTTGCAGGAGCTATCATTATCATGGAATGGACTTCAGAAGAAACTCTGGCGCCATGGCTGGAGCTATTATAATCATGGAATGAATTTAAGAAGAAACCCTGACGCCATCGCTGGAGCTATCATAATCATGGAATTGACTTCAGAAGAAACCCTGACGCCATCGCTGGAGCTATCATAATAATGGAATTGACTTCAGAAGAAACCCTGACGCCATCGCTGGAGCTATTATAATCATGGAATTGACTTCAGAAGAAACCCTGACGCCATCGCTGGAGCTATTATAATCATGGAATGAACTTCAGAAGAGACCCTGACGTCACGGCTGGAGCCACCATTATCAGGGTATCGATTCCGGATAGATCCAATCACCATCATTGAAACTCACCCTCACACCGGGACCTCCATAAGAATGGCAGCACGCAGATCGATCTAGTAGACACGAACACTGCTATAAAAAGTAGACGCATTGAGTGACAAGGTCACGTTCTTAAAGGACGCCCGGACACCATCACTTAGAAGCTGAAGTGAAGACATTAGGCAACTCTGGGGTAATAAACAACAGCTCACTAAGCACTTATTCAAAGGAATGTGTCTTGTTGAGATACAAGACACAACCAGACATTATCCCAACTCATCTCATCAGGGTTCCTCTTGTACCTTTCTGTGTCGAGGTGAAGTATAAACAGCAGGAGAGTGCCCGCTTATGGGTTTCATGTGTCGATATTCCCATGGACTCTGTTATTCCCTGCGTCCATCGTTTACGTGGTCGGCCTCTTCCTCTGTATCCATCTGGTCTGTACATCATTGCTTGTTGTGGTATGCTGTTGACAGGTAACCTACTTGTATGGCCAAACCACTTGACTTTCTGCCTTATAATAAAATCTAGTGCAGCTATAACCCCCACTTTAGTCCTGATTTCTTCATTTCTGATCTGATCTTTTCTTGATACATTTAGTATTCTTCTCATGAATCTCATTTCTGTTGTGATTATTACTTTTCTCTTTTTCTGTCATTGTCCAGGTTTGGCATTGGTAGCATAGAGTTGGTAGGAAGACTGTGTTGTAAAGTGCTTTCTTAGTAGTTATTGATACATGTTTGTTCTTTAGTATTGGTGCCATTTGTCCAATGAGTTGTGTTGCCTTATTGCATCTATTTTAGATCTCGTTTTATGATTTGCCATTTGATGATATTATACTTCCTAGGCACTTGAAACTCTTTACCTGTTTCGAGGGATGTTCGTTTAGGTGAATTGTTGTTGTTTTTTCTTTAGTTATATTCATTACCTCTGTTTTACTTGTGCTAATTTTCACTTTATGTTTCCTACACATTTCGTGTAGACTATTCATGTGGTCTTGTAATTCATCTTCAAATTTTGCTATTAGTGCTTGGTCATCCGCAAACAGGAGTTCTCTAATGGTGCAATTTGCTGATGGTTCTTCTTCTGTGTTCTCATCATGCGGTGTTCTTGCGGTCTCTGTTTGGCTGGTTTCTTTAATATGTTGTCTATATATGTTATGAACAAGAGAGGAGACGGGACACAACCTTGTCATACTCCAGATCTTATGGTGAAGGGTTCTGAGTGTCCTCTAGTTGTTCTCACTATGCATTCACTGTTGTATAAACTTCTACATAGGTTTGTTAGATGTGTACTCACTCCATATTGTTTAAGGATTTCCCACAGCTTATTTCTATATACTGTATCAAATGCCTTTTCTTGGTCGGCAAAGGCTAAGTAGAGTGTTTCATTAAATTCAATTGATTTTACTGTAAGTTGTATAAGAGCAGAAATGGCACTGTGCATCCTTTGTTTTTCCTAAACCCAAGTTGTTTTTCGCTTAGCTAAGGTTCTATAGTAGTTGGTAATCTTTTCTCAAGAAGTTTGCAAATTATTTTCCCAGTGTGACTCAAAAGAAAAATGCCTCTGTATTGCATGCAGTCTCTTTTGCTGCCTTTGTTTTTCCAAATTGGGATAATTATGGAGTTTCCTTAGTCTCGTGGTGTCTGTTATTCTACCAAAACTGGTTGAATAGTCTATGTAGCCATGCTATTCCTACTTCTCTTGCTGCTTTAATTAGTTCATTTGGTATCTCATCATGTCCTTGTGATGTGTTCAATGGAGCTAATCCGACAGCTTCTATAATTTCTTCTTTAAGTATCTGATTCTAGTTCTTTGGTGACATCTGTGTCAGTTTCTTGAATTCTTGTGACATCTGATAAAATTCAAAACAATGTTTTCCCGTAGTGAATTTGAATAACGAAGACACAAACAATAGATTGCACGATTTATTGCCTGGCATATTTCGCTGCATCTCGTCAGGTACATACTGCAGAATTCACACAACTTACGTGAAATTAACTAGATAAATCCTTCAAGTTGAAATATACACAATTCGCACAGTAATGTCGACTTATCTACCACGGTAATTTTAAGCTGACTAACATGTCTTTCTGTTTACACAATTCTGGCTTGCGTTGATAGATCATAATTGCTTCTGCAAATTTTAACAAGCGAGTATTCTGTGTTCTAAACAACACGCGAAATGCAGTCTCTCTGGACACAACATGGCGACTGGCGACAATGTGCCTGCCGATTGAAGACGCCGGGAGCTTCCGGTGTGTCGGCTCCTCGTGGCTATCATCTCCTGTGTGTTGTATCTTGTTGACCCATTGAGGTATGTGTTCTGACACCCGTTTGTTAAGCTGTCTCTCCGTTCGGCCAATGTAAACGGCCTGGCATCTACATGTGAATTGGTAAATACAATTGTTTGTGGCGTACAGAGGAACAGGCTCTTTGACTGTTGGTGTAGGAATGGGTACGGTTTTACATCTAATGACTGGAGTTGCCGCACAGAATGTTCGACCTACTGCTGTAGTAAGCCGGTCTTGTAGACGTTGCATTACGTCATCCCCTCGAAAGGTTAGCTGGATGAATACCTTGAGTTTAGGGACTGTAGTTACGTCTGCTTTGGGTTTGGGCTGTTGGCAATGGCGCTTTATAAATCCTGTGGAGTACCCATTCAGGTTTAAGACATTCTTCAGAGTTTCAAATTCCTCTGTCAGTGTGTCCTGGGTGCATATCTTTCTAGCACGGTCAAACAAGGTCCGTACTAAGCCCCGTTTGTACTGGACAGGTGTGAAGCTCTGAAAATTTAGGTATTGGCCAGTCCATGTTTCTTTGCGATACACCGATCTTTGAATTGTGCCGTCTGCTCTACGTCTCATTAGAATATCTAGGAACGGTAACGCTTCGTTGTGTTCGTGTTCCATAGATAGAGAGATGTTTTTATGCGTCTTGTTCATTGTGGCCTGAAACGATGTTGCTTGTAGCTCGTCTGTGGTGATAATTAGTATATCGTCCACATAACGCCGGTAAAAGGCCAAGTTGTTGATGTCTGAGGATCTCTTTTCTTCTAAGTGTGCCATGAAGATGTCCGCTAGAATAGGACCAAGAGGACTCCCCATGGCCACTCCGTCAATTTGGCGGTATGACTTAGTTTGAAAATTGAATTGGATGTTGGCGGTACATAGTAGTAGTAGCCTCTCCAGAATAGGTGTTGGTATGCCTAATTTTAGTTGTTTGTCTTCAATGCGTTCCCTTATTATTTTCACTGTCTCCTCTAATGGAACGTTAGTGAATAGGGAGGCTATATCCATGGATGCCATGTGTTTGTTATTTATGTCCATAGTATCCAATAATTCCACCAGTTGGAATGTATCTCTGAGTATTTTTGGATCGAAGGACTGTCGTACTGGCTTTAACATTTCGGCTAACCATCTCGCCATTCGGTGTTGTGCAGAGTTAACCATGGACAGGATAGGTCTTAGCGGGATGCCGGGCTTGTGAAGTTTGGGTAGACCGTACATCTGAGGAGTGTGCGAGCCACGTGGTGTGAGCGTTTTTGCAGTGGCCTCACTGATGAGTCCCGCATTCACAAGTGACTGGATCTCTTTCCTCATTATAGCATCCAGGTCCTCCGACTTGTTTACTTTTTGATCTATCCTGAATTTGGATTCGTCTGACAATATTACATCCATTTTTCTCTGGTAATCTGACATGTCCATCAGTACTGTACCGCTCCCTTTGTCAGGTTTCAGTATGACGAGGGTTTTGTTAGCCTTTAACGCTTTTAAGGCAGTAAGGTGTTCGTTGGTCAGCGGACACGTCTGTTTAGAGGGTGTTGTGCGATACTGGTGTTCTAAATCTACCAGTTTGGCCTTCAGCCACCCGACCGACTCAGCAGAGGTAGGTGATAACTTGGAGACTTGATCAAACAACATTTCAAACTGTGCTTGCGACTCAACACGATTGATGTGTTTAGGCTTTATGCATAATTTTAATCCGTATGCAAGGGCCTCTGTTTCAATGTTGTTGAGTACGTATGACGATAAGTTCCTCACATACTTCTCTGGGTTGTCTAGTACTGACGGTTGTTACCTTTTCAGTGCTCAGTGATTTGTTGAGGCGAGCATTCTCTGCGATTTTCACCTTGTACACTGCTTCTGTACAGAATTTAGTGAACTTCAAGTAGCCATACAAGCTCAATTCTTGGGTGACGTAGTAGGCAGAACTGTGTGTGCGCTTCAAGTTGGCCAGCTTGGACTGGGTTTCTTCTATCTGGTTTTTTGTCAGTCGTCTCAGGTTTTTTCTTGTCGGACATATTCTGTCCGTCCTCAGAGATCTGAAATACCGGTGAGGAAATATCCCCGTCCTTAGGCATTCCTCGAGAAATCTCAATCGACAATCCTGTAGCGATATTTTACACTTCAGCTTGAGTAATCCATCTAAAATCTAACCAACTGTGAAGCGATTAGATGGATTACTCAAGCTGAAGTGTAAAATATCGCTACAGGATTGTCGATTGAGATTTCTCGAGGAATGCCTAAGGACGGGGATATTTCCTCACCGGTATTTCAGATCTCTGAGGACGGACAGAATATGTCCGACAAGAAAAAACCTGAGACGACTGACAAAAAACCAGATAGAAGAAACCCAGTCCAAGCTGGCCAACTTGAAGCGCACACACAGTTCTGCCTACTAGGTCACCCAAGAATTGAGCTTGTATGGCTACTTGAAGTTCACTAAATTCTGTACAGAAGCAGTGTACAAGGTGAAAATCGCAGAGAATGCTCGCCTCAACAAATCACTGAGCACTGAAAAGGTAACAACGTCAGTACTAGACAACCCAGAGAAGTATGTGAGGAACTTATCGTCATACGTACTCAACAACATTGAAACAGAGGCCCTTGCATACGGATTAAAATTATGCATAAAGCCTAAACACATCAATCGTGTTGAGTCGCAAGCACAGTTTGAAATGTTGTTTGATCAAGTCTCCAAGTTATCACCTACCTCTGCTGAGTCGGTCGGGTGGCTGAAGGCCAAACTGGTAGATTTAGAACACCAGTATCGCACAACACCCTCTAAACAGACGTGTCCGCTGACCAACGAACACCTTACTGCCTTAAAAGCGTTAAAGGCTAACAAAACCCTCGTCATACTGAAACCTGACAAAGGGAGCGGTACAGTACTGATGGACATGTCAGATTACCAGAGAAAAATGGATGTAATATTGTCAGACGAATCCAAATTCAGGATAGATCAAAAAGTAAACAAGTCGGAGGACCTGGATGCTATAATGAGGAAAGAGATCCAGTCACTTGTGAATGCGGGACTCATCAGTGAGGCCACTGCAAAAACGCTCACACCACGTGGCTCGCACACTCCTCAGATGTACGGTCTACCCAAACTTCACAAGCCCGGCATCCCGCTAAGACCTATCCTGTCCATGGTTAACTCTGCACAACACCGAATGGCGAGATGGTTAGCCGAAATGTTAAAGCCAGTACGACAGTCCTTCGATCCAAAAATACTCAGAGATACATTCCAACTGGTGGAATTATTGGATACTATGGACATAAATAACAAACACATGGCATCCATGGATATAGCCTCCCTATTCACTAACGTTCCATTAGAGGAGACAGTGAAAATAATAAGGGAACGCATTGAAGACAAACAACTAAAATTAGGCATACCAACACCTATTCTGGAGAGGCTACTACTACTATGTACCGCCAACATCCAATTCAATTTTCAAACTAAGTCATACCGCCAAATTGACGGAGTGGCCATGGGGAGTCCTCTTGGTCCTATTCTAGCGGACATCTTCATGGCACACTTAGAAGAAAAGAGATCCTCAGACATCAACAACTTGGCCTTTTACCGGCGTTATGTGGACGATATACTAATTATCACCACAGACGAGCTACAAGCAACATCGTTTCAGGCCACAATGAACAAGACGCATAAAAACATCTCTCTATCTATGGAACACGAACACAACGAAGCGTTACCGTTCCTAGATATTCTAATGAGACGTAGAGCAGACGGCACAATTCAAAGATCGGTGTATCGCAAAGAAACATGGACTGGCCAATACCTAAATTTTCAGAGCTTCACACCTGTCCAGTACAAACGGGGCTTAGTACGGACCTTGTTTGACCGTGCTAGAAAGATATGCACCCAGGACACACTGACAGAGGAATTTGAAACTCTGAAGAATGTCTTAAACCTGTATGGGTACTCCACAGGATTTATAAAGCGCCATTGCCAACAGCCCAAACCCAAAGCAGACGTAACTACAGTCCCTAAACTCAAGGTATTCATCCAGCTAACCTTTCGAGGGGATGACGTAATGCAACGTCTACAAGACCGGCTTACTACAGCAGTAGGTCGAACATTCTGTGCGGCAACTCCAGTCATTAGATGTAAAACCGTACCCATTCCTACACCAACAGTCAAAGAGCCTGTTCCTCTGTACGCCACAAACAATTGTATTTACCAATTCACATGTAGATGCCAGGCCGTTTACATTGGCCGAACGGAGAGACAGCTTAACAAACGGGTGTCAGAACACATACCTCAATGGGTCAACAAGATACAACACACAGGAGATGATAGCCACGAGGAGCCGACACACCGGAAGCTCCCGGCGTCTTCAATCGGCAGGCACATTGTCGCCAGTCGCCATGTTGTGTCCAGAGAGACTGCATTTCGCGTGTTGTTTAGAACACAGAATACTCGCTTGTTAAAATTTGCAGAAGCAATTATGATCTATCAACGCAAGCCAGAATTGTGTAAACAGAAAGACATGTTAGTCAGCTTAAAATTACCGTGGTAGATAAGTGACATTACTGTGCGGAATTGTGTATATTTCAACTTGAAGGATTTATCTAGTTAATTTCACGTAAGTTGTGTGAATTCTGCAGTATGTACCTGACGAGATGCAGCGAAATATGCCAGGCAATAAATCGTGCAATCTATTGTTTGTGTCTTCGTTATTCAAAATCTGATAAAATGTTGAGAAGTTGTTCGAAGTACTGCTTCCATCTTATTAAGATTTGTTTTTGTTCACTTATTGGTTCTCAATTTTCGCTATTAATTATTTCAGTTGGGTCAAAGGGTTTCCTCTGGTTCTCGCCGCACTTATCTTTTTGTAGAATTTACAGACATGATGATCGCTAAATATTTGGCCATTCAATGACGACAAATATTTATATTGGTAACCTGAACATTTAGAGACCGATAGACTTAATGTGGATAGATATACAGCTATGTGAACAGTCTGAGATTTGTTCACTATGGATTAAGATTTCAAAATCACTAAAGATAACAATCGGGATTTTTAAAATTTAAATGTTACAGTAATATCTTAAATAATATAAAATAACACAAAGTAATGCAGCTTTACAGAACACAATTACCGAATCCATAGGACGTTACGGCGACTAGCCTTCATTATCAAATAAATACCAAAACAACAACTACAACAAAAACAACAAATAAACACATGTATACTACAGTGAATACATTAAGGCATAATAACCGAATGAGGAGAATGGAAAGATGAACAAAAATGAGAGCAATGAAAAGAAAATGAGCAAAATTGGCTAGTTATCTCAGAATCCCAAGGCTGCGAAACTAACATGAATCATGACCTCGATGGTGTTTGTCCGCCAAGAATGATGATGACCATTCATTTCATCCAGTGAGGTTGAAAGTTTGAAGCTGTGAGTTCTAAGAACAAACGAACAAACTTTATTTTCAAAATGGTTAGGTGGGCACGCAGGCCCGTCTAACGTTCTGCCGTTCTATCAGTCTTTTAAGATGGCTGATAAGGCCTATTTTGGCTCTAAATGTTCTTTGGCAATGTGGGCAAAGAATGCCTGAAGTTTCAGGAGGATTTCCTGCAGTGATGTTTTAAAAAAATTTTGTCCAGCCTTTCCCCCCACAGATCTTTTAAGTCCTGTTTCTTCACAAGTGCCTGCACTCTTGCGTAATGATGTACGCCAAGAATTTCGGTCTTTGGCAGCAGTCTCCCGAGATAAAGTGTATTTATTTACCGTTGAAGAGACCCCGGCGTCATTGTTGGAACTATCATCAGTAGAGCATGTACTCCAGGTAATGGCATATCTGCTCTTGTCACAAGTTATGGCATTCCTGTTCTTGCTATACATGAAGGAATTCCTACTCTTGCCTCAAGTGATGCATTCCTATTCTTGCCTCAAGTGATGCATTCCTACTCTTGTCACAAGTTATGGCATTCCAACTCTTGCCTCAAGTGATGCATTCCTGCTCTTGCCACAAGTTATGGCATATCTGCTCTTGCCACAAGTGATGGCATCCCCACGCTTGTCACAAGTTATGGCATATTTGCTCTTGCCACAAGTGATGGCATCCCCACGCTTGCCACAAGTGATGGCATGCCTACTCTTGCCACAAGTTATGGCATTCCTGTTCTTGTTATACGTGAAGGAATTCCTACTCTTGCCTCAAGTGATGCATTTCTGCTCTTGCCACAAGTTATGGCACTCCTACTTTTGCCACAAGTTATGGCATTCCTACTCTTGCCACAAGTGATGGCATTCCTATTCTTGCCACAAGTGATGGCATCCTCGCGCTTGTCACAAGTGATGGCACTCCTACTCTTGCCACAAGTTATGGCATTCCTACGCTTGCCACAAGTCCACCATCGAACAATATTCCTGATATCTTCATAATGCCTGATACTTAGTATCCTTTCAAGCCTGTAACTCAGTACATCAAATTTCTAGTGTCACTCTTCGAGGCTCCTATCCCTTTAACCCTCTCGTCAGCTCATTATCATCATGTGCCGTACCGATAAGCATGGGCGGTCATATTTCACCATTTCACCCGATCACGAGAGTCATGGATCATCTCAGTGTTCTTGCCTCAACAATACCACGTGGCCAAGCCATCCAGGTATTTACTTCTCTGTCTTCTCCTTATTTTCTTCCCCTCGATCTTGCCAGTTGTCATCAAGTTCTCCAATTTATTTCTTCTCATAACGTTACCAAAAATTGTGACAGTCTACGTCTAATTGCTCTAGTTAGTGTAGGTTTTCATTTATTTCTTGTAGGACTTGATTATTGTTTTTTTTTTGTCTGTCCATGGTATTCTTTGCATCTTCTTCATAAACCACATTTCTACAGCCATCAAATGTTCTACCGGTAAGTTGGTACCCGGGATCCCTGGAACTCGCAAGCATATCTAGTACTTGAAGGTGGAGAACGAAATTTATTTTCCAAGGGTCACAAATTAGGCACGCAGGCCCGTTTAACATTCAGTCCTTCAAATAACTCATCGTTCGTGCATTAATTATCTATTGTGCATGTTACATTCTCATAGAATACAACGCTGCCAAATGAAAATTATGAATATACACAATGCATATTACCATGTTATGAGACAGGCAGGCAGCCAGACACACATACACACATACATGTATAAACACATACATACATACATACCTGCATACGTACTTACGTCATGTACACAGTCTCACAGTTATGCACCCACTCAATAACAAACACATGTACACTGCCTCGCATACATATATACACACTCCATCGCATACATATATACACAGTGCCTCGCATATATATATATATATATATATATATATATATATATATATATATATATATATATATATATATATATATATATATATATATATATATATATACACACTCCCTCGCATACACATATACACACACCCTCGCATAGATATATACACACTGCCTCGCATACATATATATACACTGCCTCGCATACATATATACACACTGCCTCGCATACATATATACACACTCCATCGCATACATATATACACACTGCCTCGCATACATATACACACTCCCTCGCATACATATATACACACTCCCTCGCATACATATATACACACACCCTCGCATACATATATACACACTGCCTCGCATACACATATACACACTGCCTCGCATACATATATACACACACCCTCGCATACACATATACACACACCCTCGCATACATATATACACACACCCTCGCATACATATATACACACTGCCTCGCATACATATATACACACTGCCTCGCATACATGTATACACACACCCTCGCATACATATATACACACTGCCTCGCATACATATACACACTCCCTCGCATACACATATACACACACCCTCGCATACATATACACACACACCCTCGCATACATATATACACACACCCTCGCATACATATATACACACTCCCTCGCATACATATATACACACATCCTCGCATACACATATACACACACCCTCGCATACATATATACACACACCCTCGCATACATATATACACACTCCCTCGCATACATATATACACTCTCTGGCATACATATACACACACTCCCTCGCATACATATATACACACTCCCTCGCATATACATATACACACTGCCTCGCATACATATATACACACTCCCTCGCATACACACGTATACACACTCCCTCGCATACACACATATGCACACTCCCTCGCATACATATATACTCACTCACAATCCCAAACTCAGTCAGAGACACGTCAATGATTCTATTACTATCAGAATAACCAAATTAGTTGAGCATTCTTTATAACGGTGTCATTTTAGCGAGCTATATAAGTAACACTTATAAAAAAACAAACGTAGGTATGGACCAACCGTGGTACACCATCACATGAACAAATATTATCATGTAAAATTTTTGTTCACTGAGCATTGAAACTGCAGAAGTTATCACGAAACAAAATAAATGACGCGATCACCCTAATATGGTGATATATCGTCCTTCTGCCTAAATAGGAGGTCGCAGTTGGTGATCTATTATCCTTCGGCATATAATCAGTTGCCGACCTCCCTGGCGAAAGGCGTTAAGGACGCTGTTCCTAATCCCGTATTATACCCACGTACGAATCACAGTTGCACGAGATACAACACCGGATCGCGTCGCGTTGGTTTCTTACGGAAAGGTATGTGAGCCGGTCGTTCAGAAAGCAATGGCAAAAATTACCGAACGCAACACTTGCCAAGACATCAACAGCAGCTGAAAAATGCTGGTGTTGACTGCAATGCCCTGTAACTAGAATATGCACCAAAATTGACCAGTTTACTGGGGTTCAGGATCTGAAGGATCTCTCCCTCAGCATCCCTCCATCACTCACCAAGTCACTCCACCCTCCGGCCCACACAGGATCACGTCATGTTATGTTTGCTGCAGTTACAGTCAAAACTTAATGTGTTTTGTTGCAGGTCTGTGGGCGTACATGCATCCCATGATCTACTTAGTTACATCCCCTGCAGTTTTGAAAATAATTACAGACGATGTTGTTCTCCTACCCCTTTCGCTCTTCATTTTCTCTCTCTCTCTCTCTCTCTCTCTCTCTCTCTCTCTCTCTCTCTCTCTCTCTCTCTCTCTCTCTCTCACACACACACACACACACACGACCGCGTGCACGCGCGCACACACACACGCTCGCGCGCGCACATAAATATAGAATTTACTATAGCAAATTAATTCGTTATCTATCTATCTGTCGGTCGATCGGTCGGTCTGCATGTCTATGTGACTGTCCGTCCGTCCGTCTGTCCCGCCGTCCGTCATTATGTCTGCCTCTCCGTGCATCTACCTATCTGCCTACCTGTCTCTGTCCGCCCGTCTATCCGGCAGTCGTCACCGAGCCTACCGCCGTATATCCACACCCATACACTTACACCTACACTCATGTCTTGTGTCTGTGAGTCCCCAGACAACCAACTCTCTATACGTCACAAGACAACCAACTCAATATGCCACCAGTCAACCAACTCTATA
Organism: Cepaea nemoralis; assembly: GCA_014155875.1. Taxonomy (NCBI): domain Eukaryota; kingdom Metazoa; phylum Mollusca; class Gastropoda; order Stylommatophora; family Helicidae; genus Cepaea; species Cepaea nemoralis. The sequence goes on along the minus strand of JACEFZ010026916.1, from coordinate 285,513 downwards.
TGCCACCAGACAACCAACTCTAGACAACCGCTGCGACTAAGTTAAACGATCAGCTCACTTCCTCTCGTTGTTGCCCTTATTCAGGAAATCAATCTGAGAACCAGTTGAGGCCACTGAAACAGTTACATAAATAAACACACGTAGTATTGTTGGGCGCTCACAGAAGGAGAAGAAAAAAGTAGAGACTAGAGGACGCACTAGACAACATAAAATTTGAAAGCTATAGTTGTCCTTATTCAAAAGTGTGATGATTGAGAAACTGTATAAGTATTGATTAGCATCTACACTGCGAAAGACCAAGGAACACAAGAAAAGAGGACAACAAGCAGACTATCAGCATACGATCCTAACATCACCCCTTTCCCCTCTTCCTCCTTTTCTCCCTCTCCACATGAGTACTGCGTCTCGTTAACTGTGTACGACCTACAATCACAGAATGTCTACGACTGACAATCACAGAATGCCTACGACTGACAATCACAGAATGTCTACGACTGACAAACACAGAATGTCTACGACTGACAATCACTGAATGCCCACGACTGACAATCACACAGTATCTACGACTGGGAATCACATAATGTCTCAGACTGACAATCACAGAATGTCTACGACTGACAAAAGCAGAATATCTAACGACAGACAATAACAGAATGTCTAAGTCAGACAACCACAGAATGTCTACGACTGACAATCACATAATGTTCACGACCGACAATCACATAATGTCTCAGACTGACAATCAAAGAATGTCTACGACTGACAATCACAGAATGCTTTAGTGTATTTCCTTAATGTCCTAGTGTATTTCCTTAATGCCCTAGTGTATTTCCTTAATGTCTCAGTGTATTTCCTTAATGCCCTAGTGTATTTCCTTAATGTCCTAGTGTATTTCCGTAATGTTCTAGTGTATTTCCTTATAATGCCCTAGTGTATTTCCTTAATATCCTAGTGTATTTCCTTAATGCCCTGGTGTATTTCCTTAATGTCCTAGTGTATTTCCTTAATGTTCTAGTGTATTTCCTTATAATGCCCTAGTGTATTTCCTTAATGAACTAGTGTATTTCCTTAATGTTCTAGTGTATGTTCCAAATGTCGTAGTGTATAATCCTCTTGTCCTGTTATATGTTCCAAATGTCATAGTTATGTTCTCAGTGCCCTAATATATATTTGCAATGTCCTAGTTACGTTCTCTGTGTCCTAGTAGTATTTGTTCTTTATGTCCTTGTGTATGTTCTCAATCAATTAGTTAGTTAGTTAGTCTTTCCTTTTGAGCCTAAGGCGTGTATCCTGGATAGGGCAGATGCCATGGCTCTCCATGTCCGGCGGTTCGCTGCTACCTGTTGTAGATCCTGGATGTTCACTTGGCCGTTGAATGAGCCTTCTCTGATGATGGTTCTACGCAGGGTCTCTCTTGGTCTTCCATGTTCTCAATGTCCTAATATGTTTGCAATGACCTAGTTACTTTCTCGGGGTCCTAGTATGTGTTCTCCATGTCCTATAAGTGTATGTTCTCAATATCGTTGCATATCTTTTCAATGTCCTAGTGTATCTAGTATATGTGATAGTGGTGTATCTAGTATATATTCTCAACACACACACACACACACACACGCACGCACGCACGCACGCATGCATGCATGCATGCATCGCTGTCCTAAGTGTTTAGGATGACGTTTTTCACAACTCACGAAGTCGGAGCAATGCCGCGACTTGGCTCTCCCCACCCACCACCCAGTGTCACATAACCACAAGTGCACATCCTCCTCCCACTACCACTAGAAACGACCGCGCTAAGTGGACGCACAGTCAGACGAGATGGTTAGAACAGACTTAGAGCGAATCTTATCTCGACCCATCCAGGCCCTTTGCAGACCAGATGACACTGAGCGCTGCAACACATGTCTCCCCCATTTCGCGGTCCCGTGTGTAGTAGTAACACACAGATAGTCGACCTAGGAGTTGTTCGCTGTTGTGACTGCCTCGATCTGAACAAGGAGCACAGCGATGGGAGACGGGAGGTAGGGGGGGGGGGGGGGGGTTGTTACGTGTTTAATCGTGTTTAATTGTAGTGTATGTAAGTGCTTTCAAAACCTACATGGGAGGTACTGGGTAATTTATAGTTATGTATGTGTATGTGTGTGCGTCTCTTTCTCCCCCCCCCCACCCCCATATAAACAGGGGTGTTCAAGAAAATGTGTGTGTGTGTGTGTGTGTGTGTGCGTTGGTGTGTGGTAAGTGGACAGTTATTGTGTGTGATGTGGGCAGATAAACAAACTTGTGTGTGGTCTGTGTATAAGGTGGCGTGGGGGGCGAGAACTGTTAAGTACATGGCGGATTTGTCATCTGCGGGTCCATGTATCAGTAGACCTTATTTGCCTGTCTATCTGGTTGCCACGGGTTCATTGTCTGTCTGCCTGGTTACAACGGGCTCACTATCTATCTGTCTTGTTGCCACGCTCTCTCTCTGGCTGTATGTATGGTTACCATGGGTTCTCTGTCTGTCTATCTGTCTGGTTGCCATGGGCTCACTATCTATCTGTCTGGTTGCCACGTTCTCTCGTATGTCTGCATGTCTGGTTACCACGGGCTATCCTGTCTGTCTGTCATGGGCTCACTATCTGTCTGTCTGTCTGCCACATTTTATGTCTTCTGTATGTCTGGTCACCACGGGCTATCTGTCTATCCGTCTGGTTGCCACTCTATCTCAGTCTGTATGTCTGGTTACCACGGGCTCTCTCTCTCTCTCTCTCTCTCTCTCTCTCTCTCTCTCTCTCTCTCTCTCTCTCTCTCTCTCTCTGTCTAGTTGCCATATTTTCTGTCTTCTGTATGGCTGTTTACCACGGGATCTCTGTATGTCTATCTGTCTGGTTGCCATGGGCTCATTATCTGTCTGTCTGGTTACCACGTTTTCTGTCTGTCTGTATATCTGGTTACCACAGCTCTCTGTCTATCTGTCTGATTTCTATGGGCCCACTGTCTGGTTACCACGGGCTGTCTGTCTATCTGTTTGATTTCTATGGGCTCACTGTCTGGTTACCACGGGCTGTCTGTCTATCTGTCTGATTTCTATGGGCTCACTGTCTGGTTACCACGGGCTGTCTGTCTATCTGTTTGGTTTCCACGTGTTTTCTGTCTGTTTGGTTGCTCTGCCTGCCTTTATGCTGTTCTCTCTCTCTCTCTCTTTATATATATATATATATATATATATATATATATATATATACATACATACATACACACATATGTGTGTGCGTGCGTGTGCGCACGCGTGCGTGTGTGTGGGGTGTGGGGGTGTTTTTTTCTGCCAACAAGCGACGTGTTATATTAAAGTGATGTGTTCGAATTCATTTAACTTCAATTTTGTTTTTATTTCTAAGTTGTCTAACATTCCCTCTGATGCCAACTTCCACGTGGCCATCCTGAGTACTGAGCAATAGCCATAAATGTATGCCCCTTGTATGCCTGTCTTTTGGCCTGCGCATAAACTTGGACAATAAGCTAGAGAACTTGGTGACAAATGGCAAGATTGATGGGAAACGAACAAGGGGAAGGCAGAGAAGTAAATATCTGGATGGCTTGGCCACATGGAAGGGTTGAAACAAGAACACAGAGCTGATCCACGACTCTGTTGATACTTGGCGACAACAGGCAAGATTGAGGAGGAAAGAACAAAAGGACAGCAGATAAGTAAATATCTGGATGACTTGACCATATGACAGGGTCGAGACAAGAACATAGAGCTGATCCACGGCTCTGGTAATACTTGGTAACAACTGGCAAGATTGAGTGGAAAAGAACAAGGGGAAGGCAGAGAAGTAAAATTATGGATGGCTTGCCCACATGGCATGGTCAAGACAAGGACACAGAGCTGATCCACGACTCTGGTAATCGTGTAAGAGAGCGAAACATGACCGCCCACGCGTGATGTAATGGTTCAAAATGGTGATGATATATATAGTTGGTTAAATCAGCAAAGCTGGAAAACGTTCAGCTTGATAAGAACACAATCACGCGTGATAGAATTTGAAGCTTGAAAGACTTCGCCAAGACTCAAACACAAAAATGCACCTATACAGCCACAATAAAATATCCCAAAAATGTCACACAGCTCCAAACCGTGGGGCTTTAAGACTTCTTGAACGACATCATCAGCATGTAGCAGATTTATCTTTGGCAGAACATCGCTCTGGTTTCTCGAACCTTTATTCATCTCTACCTTATGCAAGTTCTTAGCCAAGGTGTCTGGCAGGATTTTAATACTTTCCTTCTTCAAGGTCCCCGACATTCTAAGAACTGCTTTGTCTATATAAGAGTATCGACGTCATGGTATCTTCTGCGGGATATACCAGCATGTACACTTACACTGGAACAATCAGCATCTTATCACTCCGAGATCTGCTGAGGGAATGTTAGCACACATGAGAGGTGTGTTCCGTGATCTGATGAAAGAAGCTGAGCTGAAGAGGGATGAAACGCTTCCTGCTAGAAACAGTACGAAGATGCCAGCACAGCGATCCGTGTTCATAGTGCATTAGCAAGTCAAGCTGTGGAGATTGTGACAGAGGCCAGACGGACGAGGGAACAGAGGTGGCTTTCGCCCGGTCCATTTCGAAAGGTGCCGCAGGAAGAAGAATTAATGCACCTAGTTCGAATAGGTTCATTGCGTTCTTACTCCAGAGTCGGATGCGTTCGGGGAGGCACACATAGCGGCGTCGTTGTTGGACGATACGATCGGTGCAGTCTTAGAAGGTATGGAAATATAGCATGAGAAACACGCTTAGGAGTCAAGACCCATGTGCTGTCCCCTCCCAGAGTGTCGAAGATAAAGAGATCGCGATATACGCCATCAGCGACCTGTTCTGGCGAATCTGTTGTTGAATTTAAACTACCGCAACTACTATACACGCGTATTATTTATTAATGCGTATAGGTAGGTTAAAAAATTAATCGTAGGATAGAAAAAATCGAACAATTTATTCTGAATAATAAAAACACAAACCATATATTGCACAATTTATTGTTACTATCAGACAGACTGTGGGATCAACACCTTGTGCCACATTTATTGAAAGACCAAGATCAAGTGGTTTGGCCATGTTGTTAGAATGCAACATCAGCAGCTACCATCACTGGCCTTACATCAAAGATCATCTGCGACGAGACCACGAGGACGTCCAAGAAGAAAATGGATTGACGACATCAGAGACATTGTACAACCACACGGAATGACACTATCCAGTGCCGTCCACCGGGCGCTGGAACGCAAATTATTCCTCCCCACGACGCTTGACGGCAGAAGTGGAAGATGATGATGATGATGATTGTCTGACATATTTCGCTGTATCTCGCCAGGAGCATACTGCAGACAGAAAAGTCCAACATATACTGAAGTAGTGTAATGAATCCTTTCAACGAAATAAACAAAACACATTGTTTTATGTTTGAATGTTACCTCGGTAGTTTTAGAAACTATCATGTCATTTTGCTAATATAGCCGTGGTTTACTCAAGTGACAATAAATTGTGTATGTCTTCGTTGTTCAAATTCTCAAAGTGAAAACATTGGGTTAACCAATTTATTACAAGGTATTTGCTACGAACACTTTAACAGATTCAGTGCCATGGAAAAAGTAGATTTGGGTCAAAAATGATACACAATCAAATTAACAATTATCCAAACATGGTACACAATCAAATTAGCAGTTATTATAATGTAAATCTCCGTTCACTGAGCACTAACACTGCGAAAGATACCACGAAACAAAACAAATAGCACGATGACCCTAGTATGCGGATCAGTTATCAGTTGGGGTATCTTCATTGCACTCCGGGCATGTCCATAGGTGCTCAGATCCTCCCCCCAGCATATGCATCAGCGTCCGGTTGCTAATAGTGCCAGTTCTGTGTTGGTTGACGAGGCGCCTTGTTTTCCCGATGTACCTCTCGCGTCTGGCCGTGCCGATTCTTACTCCCAAGTCTTTCATCCTGGACAACGATGTGGAATCACTGACGTCAAAGTCCTCTGTTCTCGCCATATCTTTAAGGGCGTTAATAACATCGGTACGATCCATGGGCTGGCCATCTACAGGGGATGCAGAGCCAGCCAGTTTATCAGCTCGTTCGTTTCCCTCGACTCCCGCATGTCCCGGGACGAAGATGAAGGTGACTTTACGGACAACAGACTTCCGCAGCGACTCAGTCCACTGAGTCGCTAGTATGAAGAAATATCGCCCTTCTGTCCAAATAGGACGTTACATTTGGCGATATATTAGTCAGCACTGAAAACTTTAACAGATTATGTGCCAAATAAACAGTAAATTTGAAAAATAGGAAGTAAGGTTATGTTTCAGTTATGACTTAAAAGTTGTTAATAACATAGCTGACATGTTGTAATACAACGCAATGACAAAATTTCGGCGATATATACGCCCACTTTAGATTCCAGAAGTCGCTTGAGGCGATTAATCATCCCCTGGCAATTAATTAGTTAAAATATCCACCTTCCACCGTTTAAGAGTTAAATGAGTGCGTGCTACCAATCAGCTCCCATGCTTCGGCGTGAAAGATGCCTCCACATCTATGTTTTTGTGTTACCATCCTCTACCCTGGCGTGGATTCAATCAGCTGCGTGTAGCTGGTGCTTAGCTGAACCATGTGTGCATGCCTGTGTCTGGTGTGCAGCAGGAACACGTGTATACATTTATGCCGCAGTGAAAACGTTTCTTGGAATACAGTGATCTTTAGAAAGGTGTGAGCGGAAAACATCTTGAAGTTTCTTGAGAAACAGTGCTCTTCTCTAGACAGGTGTGAACGGCGAACATCTTGAAGTTTCTTGTGAAACAGTGATCTTCTCTAGAAAGGCATGAACGGAGAACATCTTGACGTTTCTTGAGAAACAGTGATATTCTCTAGACAGGTGTGAACGGAGAACATCTTGACGTTTCTTGAGAAACAGTGATATTCTCTAGACAGGTGTGAACAGCGAACATCTTGAAGTTTCTTGTGAAACGGTGATCTTCTTTATCTCTAGACAGGCGCGAACGGAGAACATCTTGACGTTTCTGGAGAAACAGTGATATTCTCTAGACAGGTGTGAACGGCGAACATCTTGAAGTTTCTTGTGAAACAGTGATCTTCTCTAGACAGGTGTGAACGGCGAACATCTTGAAGTTTCTTGAGAAACGGTGATATTCTCTAGAAAGGTGTGAACAGAGAGCTTCTTGACGATATTTTTGAAGAAGAAAAAAAGTGATATTCTCTAGAAAGATGTGAACAGAGAACATTTTGAAGTTCCTTGAAGAACAGTGATATTCTTTCGAAATATGTGAACAGACAGTTTCTTGAGAAACCGTGATCTTCCCTAGAAAATTGTCAACGGAGAACATCTTGACGTTTCTTGGATTTAGTTCCCGAAATGCCGTTGATTGGCCCACGAGATGGGGATTGAAATTGTGTTGGGGGAGCGAATGGTTGGCTCGCGAGATGAGGATTGAATCTACAGCTAATTTTGTTGAGGGAGTGAATGGTTGTGTTGTAATCGTGGATGCCCGCATTATGTTGTATTTTATTAACTGATTAAGTGCCATGGCATGTGACTTCCCGTATCTGCCATTATATACAGTAGTGTTCCCCCATGGAACCCCCTTTAATTTGATATATAATACATGTCTGCTGCCATATTAGAAACCTTTAAGTAATTACTGTGACACACCCCTACTTCTCATTTTCCGCCATCCATTTTTTTTGTTTGGTCCAACCCTTTTTGTTTGGCATTGAATCAGTTAATGGCATTTCTGGCAACAAAGATGTGACTGCTGAGATGGCGTTGCCAATGCCTTGTTCTGGCACAGTAACTAGCGATGACCGCCTGGAAGCCTCTGTATAAGTAGAACATTCATCATCATTAAGTACCATGCCGATTAGCGCGAGCGGTCATGTTTCAACAATTTTTTTTTCCACTCGCTGGCTTTGAGCTCAAGCGTAGTCCATACACATTATTCATAGTAGTGATGGACTGAATTTTGCGTGTGAATTAGCTTTCCCTATTAACAGCGTCCCTCGCCATCAGGCGAACCCACTCTGACTTCAGAGGTACTTGTAATTTACGTCCCCAAGTCAAGGACGACATGTCAACATTTTAGTCCAGCTTTCTGGTGTAGGGGTTGAACCACTTACCTCGGCATAAGCACACCAGATGTTTAAGAACACGCGTTCTTACCCATTCGGCCATGCAGACCTGCGTTTCGACATCTAACATGATCACCATTGTCGTGGATCAGCTCAGCATTCTTGTCTCAACCATACCATGTGGTTAAGCCATCCATATATTTACTTCTCTGCCTTGCCTTTGTTCTTTTCCCCTCAATCTTGCCAGTTGTCATAAAGTTCTCTAGTTTATTTCTTCTCATAATGTTCTCTGACGTTCTAGGCAATTTTACTTTCAGTAGCTTGCCACGTGGATTCAGTGCCCTCTAGACAGGCGTGAACGGTGCCCTCATATGGGCAGTTCTTTTAATAGGATGGTCAGAAATCATGACATTTTTTACAATGTTAAAACATATAATATATATACAGACCTACAAGCACTTGGAATCAACGACTGACAAGAGAAGGTCAACCAGAAAGACGAATGGAGACGGATTGTACCTGCAGCAAAGAACCTCAATGGCTCGGAATGCTGAAGAAGAAGCTTGCCACTGTTATCTGAATGCAAAGTCAACGTTGAAATACAAACTGGTGCGTATAGGAAACAATCACGCCATATAATCATCAGCGTACTGAAAGTGTCAGAGCTAGTTCTCTCTTATCCTTTCGGCTACATACAATTTTAAATCCAGGATATGCACGTGTGTGAACATACACAGACAAAGGTCAAGGAGAGACTCATATGGGCAGTTCTTTTAATGGGATGGTCAGAAATCATGACATATTTTACAATGTTAAAACAGATGTATCAGAGCCACACAATTCGGCAACGTGTATCAGAGTCATATAATAGAACATATGCAGAGACACACAATACAACATATGTAGAGTCACACCATGCAACAACATATGTCAGATTCACATAATACAACACATGTCAGAGTCACACAATACAACATATGTCAGAGTCACACCATACAACATATGTCAGAGTCATACAATACAACATATGTCAGAGTCACACAATACAACATATATCAGAGTCACACAATACAACACCATTTGTCAGAGTCACACCATACAACACATGTCACAGTCACACCATACAACACATGTCAGAGTCACACAATACAACATATGTCAGAGTCACACAATACAACATATGTCAGAGTCATACAATACAACAACACGTCAGAGTCACACAATACAGCAACACATGTCAGAGTCACACAATACAACACATATGTCAGAGTCACACAATACAACATATGTCAGAGTCACACAATACAACATATGTCAGAGTCACACAATACAACATATATCAGAGTCACACAGTACAACACCATATGTCAGAGTCACACCATACAACACATGTCAGAGTCACACCATACAACACATGTCAGAGTCACACAATACAACACCATATGTCAGAGTCACACAATACAACACCATATGTCAGAGTCACACAATACAACATATGTCAGAGTCACACAATACAACATATGTCAGAGTCACACAATACAACATATGTCAGAGTCACACAATACAACACATGTCAGAGTCACACAATACAACACATGTCAGAGTCACACAATACAACACATATCAGAGTCACACAATACAACACATGTCAGAGTCACCCAATACAACATATGTCAGAGTCACACAATACAACATATGTCAGAGTCACACACTACAACATATGTCAGAGTCACACAATACAACATGTGTCAGAGTCACACATTACAACACATGTCAGAGTCACACAATACAACACATGTCAGAGTCACACAATACACCATATGTCAGAGTCACACAATACAACATATATCAGAGTCACACAATACAACACATGTCAGAGTCACACAATACAACACATGTCAGAGTCACAGAATACAACATATATCAGAGTCACAGAATACAACACATGTCAGAGTCACAGAATACAACATATGTCAGAGTCACACAATACAACATATGTCAGAGTCACACAATACAACATATGTCAGAGTCACACAATACAACATATATCAGAGTCACACAAAAAAACACCATATGTCAGAGTCACACCATACAACACATGTCAGAGTCACACAATACAACATATGTCAGAGTCACACAATACAACACCATATGTCAGAGTCACACAATACAACACCATATGTCAGAGTCACACAATACAACATATGTCAGAGTCACAATACAACATATGTCAGAGTCACACAATACAACATATGTCAGAGTCACACAATACAACATATGTCAGAGTCACACAACACAAGTCAGAGTCACACAATACAACATATATCAGAGTCACACAATACAACACATGTCAGAGTCACACAATACAACATATGTCAGAGTCACACAATACAACATATGTCAGAGTCACACAATACAACATATGTCAGAGTCACACAATACAACACATGTCAAAGTCACACAATACAACACATGTCAGAGTCACACAATGCAACATATATCAGAGTCACACAATACAACACATGTCAGAGTCACACAACACAACACATGTCAGAGTCACACAATACAACACATGTCAGAGTCACAGAATACAACATATATCAGAGTCACACAATACAACACATGTCAGAGTCACAGAATACAACATATGTCAGAGTCACACAATACAACATATGTCAGAGTCACACAATACAACATATGTCAGAGTCACACAATACAACATATATCAGAGTCACACAATACAACATATGTCAAAGTCACACAATACAACATATGTCAGAGTCACACCATACAACAAATATGTCAGAGTCACACAATACAACATATGTCAGAGTCACACAATACAACATATGTCAGAGTCACACAATACAACACATGTCAGAGTCACACAATACAACATATATCAGAGTCACACAATACAACATATGTCAGAGTCACACAATACAACATATGTCAGAGTCACACACTACAACATATGTCAGAGTCACACAATACAACATATGTCAGAGTCACACAATACAACATATGTCAGAGTCACACAATACAACATATGTCAGGGTCACACAATACAACATATGTCAGAGTCACATAATACAACATATGTCAGAGTCACACAATACAACAAATATGTCAGAGTCACACAATACAACACATGTCAGAGTCACACAATACAACAAATATGTCAGAGTCACACAATACAGCACATGTCAGAGTCACACAATATGACATATGTCAGAGTCACATAATACAACATATGTCAGAGTCACACAATTCAACAACACATGTCAGAGTCACATAATACAACATATGTCAGAGTCACACAATACAACACATGTCAGAGTCACACAATACAACATATGTCAGAGTCACACAATACAACATATGTCAGAGTCACACAATACAGCACATGTCAGAGTCACACAATACAACATATGTCAGAGTCACACAATACAACATATGTCAGAGTCACACAATACAACATGTCAGAGTCACAAAATACGACACATGTCCGAGTCATAATACAACACATGTCAGAGTCACACAATACAACACATGTCAGAGTCACACAATACAACATATGTCAGAGTCTCACAATACAACACATGTCAGAGTCACACAATACAACATATGTCAGAGTCACACAATACAACACATGTGCCAGTCACACAATACAACAGCACATGTCAGAGTCACACAATACAACAGCACATGTCAGAGTCACATAATACAACATATGTCAGAGTCACACAATACAACACATGTCAGAGTCACACTATACAACATATGTCAGAGTCACACAATACAGCACATGTCAGAGTCACACAATACAACACATGTCAGAGTCACATAATACAACACATGTCAGAGTCACACAATACGACATATGTCAGAGTAACACAATACAACATATGTCAGAGTCACACAATACAACATATGTCAGAGTCACACAATACAACATATGTCAGAGTCACACAATACAACATATGTCAGAGTCACACAATACGACATATGTCAGAGTCACACAATACAACATATGTCAGAGTCACAAAATACGACACATGTCAGAGTCACATAATACAACACATGTCAGAGTCAGACAATACAACATATGTCAGAGTCACACAATACAACACATGTCAGAGTCACACAATACAACATATGTCAGAGTCACACAATACAACACATGTCAGAGTCACACAATACAACATATGTCAGAGTCACACAATACAACACATGTGCCAGAGTCACACAACATCATTCTAACAGACATCAGAATCACATGGAAGAGAAAGACATGGAAGAAGATGCGAGACCATAAAATATGGGAAATACTAGGAAAGAAGAAAGAATGAGAAATGAAAGAGCAAGACAGGGAAAAAAAGACAGAAGAAGATCAGGAGAAAAAAAAAAGGAAGACGTGAATAAAGGTGAGAATGATGTAAAAGGACAGTAAAAACAAAGCAGAGGCTACACATTTCTTACATTTCATGACAATGCTTGACCATCCCTGACTAACTGAGTGAGAACCAGGATTATCTCCTCTTGTTTATAAAACTTCCTGCTGAATTATTTAATTGAAAGAAGCAGAAGGGAAATCGAGCCGGCATCTTGGCCTAGAGGTTAGCGACTTTTCTCCGTAATCTCGTATACTCTCATAGGTAATGTGACGACGGTGATAATCAGCAGTGGTTCGAATCGCGTCGGTAACTTACGGGATATGTGAGCCGGCCGCTCAGAAAGCAATGGCAAACTACTGAGCGTAATCTTGCCAAGAAATCAACAATCAGCTGAAAGATGCTGATGTTGACAGCGATGTCCTGTAAAGGATATGCAAACATTTTTTTAGAAGGGAAATCATGAGAACCATAAACATACATTTAAAATCAAGGTTACAGTTTTAGGATTATGTCATGGATCATTTATTTGTCATAAACAATAATAATCTTTGCCCATATTTTAATAAGCGTGAGTGTTTAAAAAAATAACTGAAATAAATGCAATAGTAAATGATGCAGAAGGAGAGAGAATAAGAATAGGAAGAAGGAGAATCAATCAAACATAAAGACAAAGAAAATTATAAAGAGCAACCAAATCAAGACAAAATTAAATTGAAATATTGGAAAAACAGGAAGGTTAAAAAATAAAAATGCAATTAATTCAACATAATAGCAACAAATTCAACATATGTAATGAAATCAACAGCAGTCCCCTTCTGGGAACACAGTAAAAGCACGGACATTTTAACACAAGAAAAATCTGCTGGTGTCAGAAATGTTAATGATTTCAACATTATACATATCACGGCTTTCCGATACAATGTGACAAGCTACCTTTTGCACCGCATTTACATACATCTCTGTACAGACACCTGCCCCAAGCTCCAAAAGTCGTGGGGTTTCCGGACTCTGCTATTTTGGTTCACAAGAGCAATTTTCTTGGAGACTACTTGGGTTTGTCACTGGAGCTACAGAGTTATCCGGCGTGACACTTGCGACGGGCCGCTTTGTGGACAGAGACCAACCAGATGCAATGACGATGATTCTCTTGCCTTTTCACCCTGTTTAAAATTTGTATTTACATACATCCAGCATGCCACAGTAAAGCCTGGTACCCGTGTTACAACTTGGCACATTGACTTGGCACAATGACACATAGAGCAATCTCAGCCCAGTACAGGAAAAAAACAATGAATGAATGAAAGTTACCAATGGACCAGTTGACGTTCGAAATGCAGCTGCAAGTGATTAGGAAGCAGACTGCCTTGTGCTGGTTTTCGTACAATGATATGAGTGCCGATCATTCAAAAAGCAATGGCAAACTAGTGAAGGTAAACTTGCCTGGAAAATCACAAATAGCCCAGAAATGCTGGGGTTGGCTGCGACATCCTGTAAAAGGACATGCAACTAAGTAACTTAACCAATGGACTATTAATGATAATGAAATGGTTCAAAACTAGACAAAACACAACCTAGTACCAATCACAATCTCTATCTTGAATACAAGTCTCAGGGAACGTTAACCAGGTCAACAAACGCCCGCAGAAGTCGGATGTGTCGGCCTAACGGCTCTTGAATGATGTGTGAATGATATAATGTATGAAAGAGAGTGATAGAAGGACAGAATGTTAGACGGGCCTGCGTGCCCAATTCTTAACCCTTTGAAAATAAAGTTTGTTAGTTTGAACGCAGCTCTGCTGTAAACAGTGACATCGCAATTACATCCGAAAAAACTCTCCGGATGAACGCAGAAGAAGAAGAATACAAGTCCACAAGCATATCCCCACAAAATGAACGCTGTCTACACTGCCAACCTGGTGGGCATGTCCCTGCATCCACATCAAGGGTGATGGTTTTGTTAAACTGACCAGGGCACCCAAGCTGACCCAGCTTACAATGGGCACCAGGAAATGCCCCAGATGGGTAAAGGTGGGTAACACTATCCATTAAATGCTGACTGGTGTAGTAATGTATATCTCACACCATAAACCAAATACACGTACTAGGAAATGTCCCAGAGGTAACGGTGAGTAACATCATCCACTAAGCTGACTGGTGTAGTAATGTATATCTCACACCATAAACCAAATACACGTACTAGGAAATGTCTCAGGTGGGTAATGTTGGGTAACACTATCCATTAAATGCTGACTGGTGTAGTAATGTATATCTAACACCATAAACCAAATACACGTACAAGGAAATGTCCCAGAGGTAACGGTGAGTAACATCATCCACTAAGCTGACTGGTGTAGTAATGTATATCTCACACCATAAACCAAATACACGTACTAGGAAATGTCTCAGGTGGGTAATGTTGGGTAACACTATCCATTAAATGCTGACTGGTGTAGTAATGTATATCTCACACCATAAACCAAATACACGTACTAGGAAATGTCCCAGAGGTAACGGTGAGTAACATCATCCACTAAGCTGACTGGTGTAGTAATGTATATCTCACACCATAAACCAAATACACGTACTAGGAAATGTCTCAGATGGGTAAAGGTGGGTAACACTATCCATTAAATGCTGACTGGTGTAGTAATGTATATCTAACACCATAAACCAAATACACGTACAAGGAAATGTCCCAGATGGGTAATGTTGGGTAACACTATCCATTAAATGCTGACTGGTGTAGTAATGTATATCTAACACCATAAACCAAATACACGTACAAGGAAATGTCCCAGAGGTAATGTTGGGTAACACTATCCACTAAGCTGACTGGTGTAGTAATGTATATCTAACACCAT
Organism: Cepaea nemoralis; assembly: GCA_014155875.1. Taxonomy (NCBI): domain Eukaryota; kingdom Metazoa; phylum Mollusca; class Gastropoda; order Stylommatophora; family Helicidae; genus Cepaea; species Cepaea nemoralis. The sequence goes on along the minus strand of JACEFZ010026916.1, from coordinate 270,126 downwards.
AAACCAAATACACGTACCAGGAAATGTCCCAGGTGGGTAATGTTGGGTAACACTATCCATTAAATGCTGACTGGTGTAGTAATGTATATCTCACACCATAAACCAAATACACGTACTAGGAAATGTCCCAGGTGGGTAATGTTGGGTAACACTATCCATTAAATGCTGACTGGTGTAGTAATGTATATCTAACACCATAAACCAAATACACGTACAAGGCCCATTGACTTTTACTTTACAAAAGGCCCTCCAAAAATTAGCTGGCACTGTGGCAAAGGGATTGCAAACGCAATTTGCAATCCCGCTATCGAAACACAGCTGTGAGCGATTTAGAAGCAGACCACCTTGCGTTGGTTTTCATACAATGGCACAAGTGCTAGTCATTCAGAAAGCAATGGCAAACGACTGAATATAAACTTGCCAAGAAGTAACAAACAGCCAAAAATGCTGGGGTTGACTGAGATGTCTAGTAATAAATATGCAACTAACTTTAAAAAATACATATTTTAAAACACCTTGCGAAAAAAAGTTTATCGGTAATAAACAAACTCAATACCATAACTTCCCTGAAGCTGAACATACACAACTGGTAAAAAGGTAATCCTGCGGGAGACACAACCATAGGGATGTCAAGTGACAGGACTTTATATAACCTGGATCATGGTATTATTAGGTGACAAAACCTGCCACTCTGCTCACTGCCTTTCATTGCCATAGAAATCTATGCTAGCCATGTAATAGGCTTGGCCAATCCCAGAACCACAGAGAGAGTCATGGCTAAGAGGCTACAATGTCCACATCAGGCCCAGAAGGTACTGGGTTCAATCTCACCATAAGGCTGAGAATCTTTTCAGGAACCATTGGTATCTAATGATAACACATCCCCCTGATCTCTTGGGCGGTGAGATTGGACACCTAGTTCTTCTCAGATATGGGGTGGAAACCCGGAGGTCCTGGGTGCAAGCTGTACACATGAACAACCCCGTGGCAGTTGGAAATCATAAAGAGTAGGCCTTAAAGGCCGCTTGATGTTAAGGCATAACTGTTGGGATTGATTGATTGATTTAGGAACAAACATCACAGCATTCGGGGCATTCCCATAAGCATTCCGTCCCCATCCTCAGAAGCCAGCGAAGAGTTCCAACACCAATAGTACCAGTAGCAATCTGATTATATGTCCGTCACGCCTTTCCTCTGAGTGTCGAGCGTCGGCCAGATCCCCTCGTCACTCCTCGCTGTCTCATTCTTGCCAGACCATGGTGATCCATTTGCTTCTCTGAGGTGTACACATGCTCCCACAAGGCCGCAACCACGTCTGCCTTGTCATGCAATAATACTTCACTAAGTTTTGCAGAGCCAGCCAATCTGTCCGCCTGTTCATTCCCCAGCACACCGGCATGCTCCGGACGAAAACCTACCCAGTAGAAAGACTTGTTAGCTTGGATAGAATCTGTCTAGAGGATTATTAAACCAACACAGAATTGGTGTTAGCTGCTACACACTGCAGGATTTACTGAGGAGGGGATCCGAGCATGTATGGACTGAATGGTTCGATTTGCAATGAGGATGATCTGTCGACTAACTAACTGTCTAGAGGAAGCAAACCTAGAAATATCCGTTTAACAGTCTGACCTCTGAGATGCATAACATGGAACAGCATGCTGTCCTCGATTGAGGAATGAAGAATAGGAATACCAGAACTGAATGTGATTGTAAAAATATCATCAAAACAGGATGAAACCAATGTGCTGTCAGGGCAATACCAGAATGTCATGCTGGATCTAATATACTACACACATTACTATCTGTCTCAAAAATATATACGAACCAAACATGGGACTACAAACACAATGAATGAATTACCAAAAAACGAGAAGAAGATTGTGAGCCTTACTGAAACACGATTACAAGAAACAAATTGGACGTTGCAGCCAAAGCCTTCGTCAGCACAGAACAAACACAAACCGACACAGAACTACACGAAACACACTACATGACAATATTAAGGGTACTTATCTGAATCTGTATCCTTGCTTGGAGGTGTCTACAAATACACAAACATACCAGGCTGTCATGCTGGGTCTAGTACATTACATACATGTAATGCAGACATGATAGGGACATTGCGTTTAGTAGAGCACACAAGTACCCATGGCTGGGAACCTTATGTTAGTTAGTTGCATATCTTTTACAGGATGTCACAGTCAACACCAGCATTTCTATGCTGTTGTGATCTCTTGGCAAGTTTAAGGTTATTAGTTTGCCATTGCTTTCTGAACGACTGATACCCATTCATCCATCATGTACCATGCCGATAAGCGTGGGTGGTCATGTTTTGCCATCTCACTCGATCACCAGAGTTGTGGATCAGCTCAGTGTTTCTGTCTCGACCACGCCACCTGGCCAAGCCATCCAGGTATATACTTCTCGGCCTTCTCCTTGGTCTCTTCCCTTTAATCTTGCCAGTTGTCACCAAGTTCTCCAATTCATTTCTTCTCATAACATGCCCATACCATTTGGTAAAAAACCAACGCAAGGTGGTCGCTGCCAAATCGCCCACTGTTGTCTTTCGAACACGAGTATACGGGATTACGAACTGCGATCGTAACTCCTTCGTCATGGAGGGACCTTATGAGGCCATTGAAATAACATCATCACACACCCTACCAACTGGCATCGGCGTCCGTGTCTTTCCAAGATCTCAGTCCCTGTTCTGGATCAACTCTGATGATATTAACCCATGCCACTGTCCCAGTCTGTCCAGCATTGTTTCTCTTGGTCTGCCTCTTCTCCTACTGATCTTTCCAGTCGTCACAGTGGTGTCCAACACCTCAATTCTCATTACATGACCAAAGAATGCTGATGATCCCTTTCTTATGGTCATATAATGTTCTAGTTTCATTAGCCTCTTCTTGGCAAAACTTTTAGTTACTCTGGCAGTCCAAGGTATTTGCAACATTCATCTCTGGAACTACATCTCTGTTGCTCCTAAGCTTTTCCGAATTTGTTGTCACATTCCAGGATATTCACGTTCTGTTCCATAATGTTGAAACAACATATGAAATCAATTCACTGATGCTATCAGCACTCACAGAAGTAGTGACATCTAACAACAGCAATAAGCAAAAACAACAACAACAACTGATTATCATTCATAAACAATAAACAGATAACCACACAGCTGACCAAGCAATGCAAATTGGCAAGACATTTTGCAATTACTAAAACAGCACAGATTAAATGCCCTAATTCAAAACACAAGCAAACAGACTATAATATCAACATTCAGAGTATCATAAATACATTTATCAAAGCATGGCTGAACAAACTTATCATGAAATATCAGTATTGGCACAGATTTTGATTGATGCAACAAGAAAACAAAGAAAAAAAAATGTAAAATATTCCCTGCAAGGGAGTGTTATAAATGCCTCTTACAAAACCAAAAGGCCACACATTACACATATCAATTGTTAACAATTCGTAAGTTAACTTATTGCTTTAAGGCAAATTTGTTAACCTTTTGCTTAAACAAGATAATGTGTTAAGAAAATGCATGCTAATTCAGTCAGATGTATTAACACAATCAATTATAGCACTTGATCAAGATGCTTTGCTAGCAAAACGTAATTGTTAACTAAATTATCATGTCAACAAGTATCTTATCACTGCAATCAGATGGTTGGTTAACAAAATCTATCATTTCACTCCAACCAGATAGTTTGTTAACAAAATCTATCACATTACTACATCCAGACAGATCGATAACAAAATCTATCATATCACCCCAACCAGACAGCTTGTTAACAAAATCTATCAATAAACTCCAACCAGATTATGTTTACTATCTATCATATCACTCGAACTAGACAATCTGTTAACAAAATCAAAATTTATCATATCACTCCAAACATACAGTTCGCCATCAAAACCATACCATATCCAACCAGATAGATTGTTAACAAAATCTATTATGTTAACAAAATCGATTAATGTCACTTCAACCAGATACTGTTGCAAGACAGACATTACCCACTACGCCGGCATTGTGGTGACGGAGTTAGAAAGCAGTTTGCAATCCTGCATACCACGGTCGAAACACAACTGCGAGCAATATGAAGCAGACCATCATACAATGGTACGAGTGACGGCCGTTCAGAAAGCAATGGCAAACTACTAAATGCAAACTTGCAAAGAAATCACAAACAGTGAAATAATGCAGGGATTGACTGCATGTCTGTAAAGAATATGCAAATAACTTTTAACTAAGCAAGCTAAAACATCAAGGCATCAAAAAGTGGTAAAATGATCAGTAACAAAATAGTAGGACAGTAAAGAAAAGGACATAAATAAAAAGGACTTATATAGTTGTTACAGCTGAAATCTGCCCATGCATGGCCGAAGAGATAATTGTGGTTGTCATTGAGTGTATTTTTTTCTTCTGAGATCATTACTAATCCACGAAAGCATTATTAAACTTTCTCTTGACAAGTCCACTGCAGCATTACCATATTCTTTGAGGAGAAATGAAATAAATCATTACTAAACTTTCTCATGACAAATCCACTGAAGCATTAATACATTTTTTCAGGATAAATCAAGCAAGGATTACTAAACTCTCTCAGGAGAAATCCACTGAAGCATTACCAAACTTTCTCAGGACAAATCAACCGAAGCATGACTAAACTTTCAGATGGCACTTTCACGAACACGCCAGTCAACTTTGACAATACATCTCTGAAGATCTCTGTAAACTTTTACATGGCACCAATAAATCTACACAGGGCATCTCCATGGCAGCAAAGGTAAACTTCCAGAGAACACTTCTACAGCGAGCACCCAGTAAGGTATTCAATGAAAGTCTTTACAGCGGGCATCTCTACACTCTCGCAGGGCACTTCTAAGGGGCATCTCTACACTCTCACAGGCACTTCGATGGCAGCATCACTACACTCTCGCAGGGTACTTCCAAGGGATATCACTACTCGCAGGACACTTTCAAGGGGCATCACTACTCTCACAGGACACGTCTAAGGGACATCACTACACTCTCACAGGACATGTCTATGGGACATCACTACACTCTCACAGGACACACCTAAGGGGACATCACTACACTCTCGCAGGGCACTTCTAAGGGACATCACTACACTCTCGCAGGGCACTTCTAAGGGACATCACTACACTTTTGCAGGGCACTTCTAAGGGACATCACTACACTCTCGCAGGGCACTTCTAAGGGACATCACTACTCTCTCACAGGGCATTCCAAAGGGACATCACTACTCTCACAGGACACATCTAAGAGACATCACTACACTCACAGGGCACTTCCAAGGGACATCACTACTCTCTCACAGTGCACTTCCAAGGGACATCACTACTCTCTCACAGGGCACTACCAAGGGGCATAACTACACTCACAGAGCACTTCCAAGGGGCATCACTACACTCTCACAGGGCACTCCCAAGGTACACAAGGAAACTTCTTTACAGGTAACCACTAGTGACAACAAGCTGCAGGAAATTTGGAAGCAGACCACCCTATGCTGGTTTTCATAGTGGTATAAGTACTGATCGTTCAGAAAGCAATAGCAAACTACTGAACATAAACTTGTTAAGAAATATCAACACAGTCAAAAAATCCTGGGATTAACTGTAATCGTTCTGTAAAGGATATGCAACTAACTACACCAAATAGGAAGAGAGAAGCTTTCTCAGATGATATTAGTAAAACTTTAAAGGACATCACAACAATATTGAAGAGCCTCTCAACAAAAGGCACCACTAAATTCGGCACAGGAAGTAGATTTCAGATGGCACTGGTACCAAGGAAACCACTCATCTTTCCTACAGGGCATTAGGATAATTTAAAAACATGGCATCAATGAACAGTGCGCAGACGGCACAGTAGACATAAGAAGGCACCACTGAACAGAGGGCATCAGTGACCTGCCGCTGGCACTTAGCAACAATATAATTCAACGAAAGTGATCAAGATGTATGGTTGAAACATTACAGGATCTGTGTGCCTCTGTCTATGTGTGTGCGTTTGTGTTGGGGAAAGGAAAGAAACAACTATATTCAAGGTTCACTTTAAAATTCCAACCGGAAATTATTTCAGAACACAAACATGCAAAAATGATGTTTCACTAAGTCTTTATGCAAAATATAGATGCAGAAGACATGAGTACAAACACCACACAAAACACTCTTGCCAACAGGGATTTTTCTAATATAAACTATGATTTTTCTAAACCTGATGGCAACTACAGGAATTCTACAATTCAAAAATCGGCACACAGCTAACTAATTGTGGAAGTTCAACGAACACTATTATTATGAACATGATGATGTGTTTCAAAAACAGCAAATATAATACTAATCTCTTAATCTAGTATCAAGGTAGCCTGGAAAACACAGCAATCAAAGACCTAATTTTTTTAATTTCACAGCAGATTATCAAGATGGATCAAGGTCACTTTAATCTGGGTTTTATAAACAAAAAAACCACCTGGTCAACTAGCTGCTGCCTTATGTTATTGTGGATGGTGTTTTTCTTGAACTATGCCAGTTTGTCATGCACAGGTGATATCACACTCCTGCTTCATCTTTACCTCTGACATGACTTCAATGGGTGCTGCCATCTTGAGGTACTGAACTGCCGGCTGTTTCAACTGTCAGAATGTCTTGCCTTGCTCCAGCAGCATTGATGACACCTAGAAGAATTCTTACTGTCACGTCCAGGAGACAGATGTTTACCCTGTGTAGTTTCTGGAGAAGAAGGTCCTTCTTTCAGTGCCCCGCTTGTTTGAAATATCTTTTACCTTGCTACCTGTGTCACTTCTTACATTAGCAGCATCATTTCCTGCACCTGTAGCAGGCTGGGCTACCAGGCATACTGACTACTTGACCTACTGCAGCCTTCACTGCATGTGCCTCCTTCTGTTGAGTCCTGGATCTGACCACAGGAATCTTTGTTTCCTCTGGCATTGTGGTTCTTGTGCTTGAAAGACCCGGTTCTGTGACCTTACTGGATACTGGTGATTTGATTGGTCCTTTAGCCTCACCTGGCACTTGACCTTTATCCTGACCTGCCAGTGGACTTTTGGCTTCAGTTGGCAATGAACCTTTGCCTGCAGCTACTACAGGTTCTGTAGTCTGGCTTGCCACTGGAGCTTTGACCTGGTCACCTACAGATCCTCTGCTTTCCTGTGATTTTGAATCCACAACATCTTTGGGTTTGGTAGTCCCTCCTGCCTGTGGCTACTTGTCCCTGAGGATGTGCCGGAGATAGCTGATGCAGAAATCACAGGAGACTTCCCTGACTGGAGAGGTGAAATGCCGGCAGACGTGTCACACCCAGCTGAATCCTGGTCACTATCGCCATCATCCTCATACTCATCATCACTTTCATCATTACCTAATTGATGAGGGAAGAAAAACAGCATTTAGCAATGATGTCAGAGACAAATATAGTTAAATAAGAGCTACGAATCAACAGCCTGTTATAGTGTGTGAATTCAACTTCTTGCGGCATGAAGCTACCATCACCAGTATGGTTTCAACTAGAATAACATTGATGTTGTGATTTACATGCGGCTAGCAAGGGTTAAAAAATTAGTTGCATATCCTTTACAGGACAGTCGCAGTCAACCCCAGAATATTTTGGCTGTTTGTGATCTCTTGGCAAGTTTACGTTCAATAGTTTGCCACTGCTTTCTGAACGACCGGCACCCATACCATTTTATAAAAAAAAACCAAAGCATGGTGGTCTGCTTCCAAATCACCCGCAGCTGTGTTTCGAAAGTGATATGCGGGGTTATGAACTGTGTCCGTCCGTAACCACTTCGCCACAGAGCCGGTACGGGTTAAAACAGGAAGAAAGAAAATAAAGCAAAAAAAACTAACAAAACTGAATTAATAAACAATATCAAATAAAAGAATCGGCTTGGAGAAGTGAAGATAATGACAAACACCAAGGCTGTTTGTCCCAATGTCCTCATGATTGCAAAAGCTACGTATTACGTAGTGAAGATATTGATTTGTTTGTTAGTTGCATATCCATTACGGAACATTGCAAACAACCCAATTTATTGGCTGTTTGTCATTTACTAGGCAATAATAATTCAGTAGTTTCCCAGTGCTTTCTGAATAGGTGACACCTCATACCAATATTGGTAAGATCACTAAAGTTTAGAGACGTCATCGAATATGAACTGTACTAAGAGAGACACAAACTTGTTGCCTTATAGGTAGAATGGTGACGTCAATAACCTAGCGGTGGCAAACCTGACACAAATGGCTGTTGAAATCAGCGGCCACAGACCTCAATATGCTGTCAATGACTTTATAAAGCTATCTCTCTCACTCATACAAACACGCCCTGTGCAGAACGTCACCCTCATGATGCAGCTGCCATGTCCTGTGTCCCCCTCCATACCCAAGGTATCTGCCATGTCCTGTGTCCCCCTCCATGCCCAAGGTATCTGCCATGTCCTGTGTCCCCGTCCATGCCCAAGGTATCTGCCATGTCCCCCTCCATGCCCAAGGTATCTGCCATGTCCCGTGTCCCTCTCCATGCCCAAGGTATCTGCCATGTCCTGTGTCCCCCTCCATGCCCAATGCATCTGCCATGTCCCATGTCCCCCTCCATACCCAAGGTGTCTGCCATGTCCTGTGTCCCCCTCCATACCCAAAGTGTCTGCCATGTTCTGTGTCCCCTCCATACCCAAGGTGTCTGCCATGTCCTGTGTCCCCTCCATGCCCAAGGTGTCTGCCATGTCCCCCTCCATGTCCCATGTCCCCCTCCATACCCAAGGTGTCTGCCATGTCCTGTGTCCCCCTCCATGCCCAAGGTGTCTGCCATGTCCTGTGTCCCCCTCCATGCCCAAAGTGTCTGCCATGTCCTGTGTCCCCCTCCATGTCCAAGGTGTCTGCCATGTCCCCCTCCATGTCCCATGTCCCCCTCCATGCCCAAGGTGTCTGCCATGTCCTGTGTCCCCCTCCATGCTCAAAGTGTCTGCCATGTCCTGTGTCCCCCTCCATGCCCAAAGTGTCTGCCATGTCCTGTGTCCCCCTCCATGCCCAAGGTGTCTGCCATGTCCTGTGTCCCCCTCCATGCCGAAAGTGTCTGCCATGTCCTGTGTCCCCCTCCATGCCCAAAGTGTCTGCCATGTCCTGTGTCCCCCTCCATGCCCAAAGTGTCTGCCATGTCCTGTGTCCCCCTCCATGCCCAAAGTGTCTGCCATGTCCTGTGTCCCCCTCCATGCCCAATGTGTCTGCCATGTCCTGTGTCCCCCTCCATGCCCAAAGTGTCTGCCATGTCCTGTGTCCCCCTCCATGCCCAAGGTGTCTGCCATGTCCTGTGTCCCCCTCCATGCCCAAAGTGTCTGCCATGTCCTGTTCCCCCTCCATGCCCAAGGTGTCTGCCATGTCCTGTGTCCCCCCTCCATGCCCAAAGTGTCTGCCATGTCCCCCTCCATGCCCAAAGTGTCTGCCATGTCCTGTGTCCCCCTCCATGCCCAAAGTGTCTGCCATGTCCTGTGTCCCCCTCCATGCCCAAGGTGTCTGCCATGTCCCCCTCCATGTCCCATGTCCCCCTCCATGCCCAAAGTGTCTGCCATGTCCTGTGTCCCCCTTTGTGTTGACTGACTCCAGCCTGTTCTTCCAGGAACCATGACTTTCCCATCAATGTGCTTTTCAAACCACTGTGACCTTTGACATCTTACCTTTACCACAAAGCTGATGCCATCAATAGGGGTGTGACATTCTAGAGACTTCACATTTACAGGTCACATCTCTATGAGGTGAGTGGTCAGGTCTCTACCTGAGTTTCTCTAGCTTCATTTCACATATAAATTCAGGTTTTGTAATTTTTTATTTCCCCAACCTAAAGTGTCTCTCAAATTTTTATGAAGGCTTACTTTATTTAGCAATAATCATAATCTAGTCATTCTTTCAACTGAACCAATTATTAAATATGAATAATTAAGTTAAATTAATCAGGGAGCCGCATTAGCATAGCAATTAGATGTTTACCTCCAGCGCAGTAATTATGGATTCAATTCTGCACTGGGCAGATTTTAAAATTTGACTTGAACTCCCAGGTTGACCCAGCCCAAAATGGCTACCAGAAAAATTTCTTAGAAAGTAAAGGTGGCGGGCGGCATGATACAGACATCACCACCTACCGACAGCTGATTGTTTTTATTTTTGTTTGCATATCCTTTACAGGACATCGCTGTCAAGATCAGCATCTTTCAGCTGATTGTTAATTTCTTGGCAAGATTACGCTCAGTAGTTTGCCATTGCTTTCTGAGCGACCGGCTCACATACCCCATAAGTCCCGGGAAGGTTAACCCGGTCAACAAATGCCCGCAGAAGTCGGATGTGTCGGCCTAACGGCGCAAGAACGCAGCTCTGCTGTAAACGGCACAACGCAATCACATCCGGAAAAAAAAACTCCGGATGAACGAAGAAGTAGAAGAATACCCCATAAGTTACCAACGTGGAGAGAACCCCTACCGATTCTCGTGCACGTCACGATACTCATGAGAGTATGCGGGATTACGGAGAAAGTTGTGTAACTCCTAGACCAGGGAGACCGGTGACTGCTGATTGGTCTATAAAATATGGGCCCAGTATATGTCAGATTCCCAGGTCGACACAATCTAAAATGCAGGAAATTTCTTGGGACATAAAAACAACCAGTGTGATCCTAACCACACCACCCACTGAATGCCAAGTGGTCTAGAAAAATATTGGTATAGCAACTAAGGCATGTAAAAGGGTTCTTTTACTTACTTTTTTTACTTACCAAATGTCTAATGCACTTTAAAACAAGCACAAAGGTCCTATTTTGTATAATGAATGAATGAAGACAAAATTGTCGCACAAATTACCGCAAACTATTAATTTGAAAAGACATTTGATTACCTACATCAGAACAAGACAACTGTTATATTTTGGTAATGTTATGTTTTGGTAAGATGAAAGCGTCTAGTGAAGGTTGTGATAAATGGTATGATTGAAGCAGGTAGAAAATGCTGGGTGGTTTGACAAAGCATCGCAGATGATGATCAGGACAGGAGTGACTGGACGAGTGGCCAGATTCTCCTTTGGGAGAGCTGGGTTCAAATCCTTGGTAAGGTGTGGGAAAATCCTAACCTGCAGTTCGCTGTGACTGCACTAGCCAAGCGGTCTTAATTCCTGAGGCTCAAAGACCCCCCTGCCATACACCGCAAGGTACTAACTACATTTTAAAAAAAATTACAGGACAGATGACTGTAGAGTAGCATATCGCCGTCATGGTACATGATGACGAGTGGTTTGAAGATTAAATAGGGGACCTTAATATGAATAAAAAGACAAGTTACCTGTTAACTGCCTTTTAGTGTTGCTTCCTGGAGCAAAGAACTCCAGCCTTGGGGCTAGGGGACGCTGCTTTTTGGCAGGGTTTAAGTTGTAGCAGTAGCAGCATCGGAAGCCTGTAACAAAGACAGAATAACAACTATAGAAAAAGTCACAAAGGTATCAACAACCCAGGTAAATGTAAACATAATTACTCACCACCACTTAACCTAAAAGGAAGCCGCAGTAGCATAGTGGCCAGACGCTTGCCTGCCAGCTTGATAGTCACGGGGTCGCATCCATATTGAGGCAGATTTTGAAAACTGACATGAGGTTAAAATCCGTATAAGACAGATTTTAAACACTATATTTGGGCTCCCAGGTGACCCAGGCTAAAATATGCACCTGGAAATGTCTTGGGAAGTAAAGGCTGCCAGAGTCGTAGTAGTAGTAGTAGTAGTAGTAGTAGTAGTAGTAGTAGTAGTAGTAGGCCTCTTTCAGTCCTGAAGGACTATAGAACTGTGCCGCTTGGGAGGTGCCTGGCAGCACGCTGTGTGGTGACTATAGACTAATGCGAAATGCGAGAGTGACAATCCCTGTCAGTTTCCGCATCTGTAAGACGAGGCAAGTCCTGCAGCAAGTGACTGGATTTTAAGCCTGTGCCGCCTATCCTCAGTTTGTTGGATCAGATTGCGCTCAAAGAGCATCAGTCCGTTTTGTACATCTCTTCTCCAGGAGCATCTGTCTGTTGCAACTTTCTCCCACGTGTTTGGATCTATTCCAATGGTTTTCATATCTTGTTTACACGCATCCCTATATCGCATTTGGGGTCTTCCGGTTGGTCTCTTCCCTGTGGCTAGTTCTCCGTATAGGAGATCTTTGGTAATACGTTCATCCTCCATTCGAGATAGGTGGCCCAGCCACCGGAGGCGTCTCTGCTTGAGGAGGGTGTGCACTGTGGTAATATCTGCTTTTTCAAGCACCTGTTTGTTTGTTATGTGGTCTTTGGGAATACGTTCATCCTCCATTCGAGATACATGGCCCAGCCACCGGAGGCGTCTCTGCTTGAGGAGGGTGAGCACTGTGGTAATATCTGCTCTTTCAAGCACATGTTTGTTTGTTATGTGGTCTTTTCATGTTATGCCCAGGATACGTCTCAGACATCTCATGTGGAAGGCCAGAGTCATATTGATCACATTAATCACCAAGTGCAGACTGCCTTATAAAATATGCATCTAGCGCTCTATGTCCAATTCCCAGGTCGACCCAACCTAAACTGGGTCTCAGGAAATGTCTATTGGCCACATCACACCTGGAGTGCTGACTGGTCAATAAAAACATGGGTCTCAGGAAATGTCTATCGGCCACATCAGCCCTGGACTGGTCAATAGAAACATAGGATATAGCACCATATGCCTGATATGCCTTAGGGTATGTATAAGGGGCTATGACTGACTTACTTAACCTACAGAAGGCAGTAGCACTCATGGATAACAAACTATGAAGTTGATGCATTATTTTTTTTTATAAGAAACTTTGAAGTTGATCTCTTATTTTTTTAATAAGAAACTTTGAAGTTGATCTGTTATTATTTTATAACAAACTTTGAAGTTGATCTGTTATTTTGTTATAACTAACTTTGAAGTTGATTTGTTATCTTTTTATAACAAACTTTGAAGTTGATTTGTTATTTTTGAAAATTATTGTTCATAAATATAAAAAACAGCGTATGTAAGTACATTATTATTTCAAAAGCCTGGTCATGAGAATGCACTGAGGGGTTAATACAAAGTTGTTCAAGAAGAAGCAGCTTACTCAGATACTCATACTCCTCTTTCAAGGCCATCCCATTGTGAGAGGAGCAGTGTTGACAAATGAGGGCATATCTGTTCTCTGGTCCATCCCCGACCAAGTAGTCCATCAACTTGTCCATGGTGCCCCGCTCTCTGGGCAGTACAGTCCGGGGCATTGGCAGGCCTGGTGGAATGACTAAGAAAACAGATAAGATCATCATTAATGGCATGGTAGACAATATGTTTTATCCTCTATTATTTGTTAAAAGCCGGTCTCTGTGGCGAAGGAGTTACAGAGACGCGGTTCGTGATCCCGCATACCTGCATTCGAAACACAGCTGCGTGCGATTTGGCAGTAGACTATGTTTTGCTGGCTTTTTATGAAATGGTATGGGTGTCGGTCGTTCAGAAAGCAATGGCAAACTACTAAGTGTAAACTTTCCAAGACACCAACAACAGCAAAAAATGCAGGTGTTGACTGCAAACGTCCTGTAAAAGATATGCAACTAACTAAAATTTGTGAAAAGAATTGGCATACGAAGAGAGGTGAAAGACTGTGACAAATGTACAGTGGTACAAGAGGCTGAGTCGAACAGAGAGGACAGATGCTGGAGGGATCAGGACAGCAGGACAGTGGCTTGGAGGAATATCATCAACAGAATTGATTCAGAACACCAGAGATCAAGATTTGTGGAGATTATGAATGCCTATGCCAGCCGGCAGGGCACAGGGTGATGAGAGCTGACATTACTGTAATGCAAGAAAACAAGCCAGTGCTCAATAAGTCTAAGCAGACAAGGGAATGATCAAGTGACGTCTATATTTTTAATCGTTGAGAATTTGACAAGCAAGCCCATCATATTTTTTATGTGCCCATTATAAAAGAACCCATGTTCCTAATTCTGTGTGTTCATTGTCTACAAGTAGATAAGATGTTAAGGTTGATTATCATAAGCTGTTCTTTGTGGGCACACTATTCCTACTGAATGGATATGCTATCTACACATGCATCTGTTATTTGTACATCATCAAAGCATTTCTGCTCAGTTCTACAAATGAAATCAGTGGTCATTTGACTCAGAAAACTAAAACCGCTGTAATAAATCACAACTCACAAGATTGCTGACCTCGGGCATAAGAATGACAACAATGTTGCCATGTATCCAGCTTGGGAAAACCAAAAATACTGCAAATGCAACTTTATGATGCTGTTTCCAGACAAAAATAGAATCGGGAAGCCCATCAGAGTTTTAAAAACAAAAGCCCCCCTGAACAGCGCTTAATCAATTTATTCCCTTCGTGCATGCTTTCATAGTGCACGTCCTGCCTTAAAAGGCAAATATGTTGCACTTGTAATCATTTTCACTTTTTCAAATGATATTAAATGCTTACACTTATTTGTAATGTGCCATGTGTGCTGACACCCGCATCCAGGCAAAAAGTCTCAAGTTATGACAGCCATATGTATTAATTGACTGTCCATTAAACTGTGCGTACACTTTATACTGTAAATATGTGAAACCATATATATCGTTATATTTGCTGCATTTGTATGCCTTGTGATGGCAGGACATTCTCAAATACCCCAAAACAGGCTTTCACGATCTCACTTTTTATTTAATTTAAATTTCCTGGCCACAATTCACAGCTTTTCTTTTCCTTTTCCCTTGTTTTCCTTACCTAATGTGAAATTTTAAATTGCCGTTCCCAGGTTTTCCCCGTATTTCTATACCTACTATGAGCCCTGCCTGGGATTCCAGGTAAATTTGTAAACAAATCAGCCTCAATGAGGTTTCAAGTTCATGACCACCGGGACAATAGGCAGAAGTGCTAGCCACAACACTACTGATATCCTCCTCCGCCATATTCCATACAATGTGGGTTAAAAATTGGTGGAGGTAGCCCTCAATTTCCAAAGATGAAGGTGGGCATATCCCATGAAATGTGGATGTTAGTGTCCCATGGCAAACAGCATTTTTTACACAGGACAAGTGAACACATCCCATCACCACTAATAAACTCTTTCAGTTCTAGAAGGTGCTAGAAGACATTTACAGATGTCCAAGGGGAAATAAAAACCATGAAAGATCGTAAGTAGCTAAAATGAAAAAGTGGCTTTCAAAGTGGCTAAATGCACCACAGAAATTTCTAACAGAGAAGTCAGATATCTTTACTATGATCTAGTTGGTTTGTTAGTCAACAGATCATCCTCACGACACTTATTTGTCCATAAGTGCTCAGATCGCCTCCTGAGTATCTCCCTCAGCGTGCAGCGACTGCTAGAACCAGTTCTGTGATGGTTAACTATTGCCTAGCTTCATCCTGTTTGACCTGATGTTCTTGCAGCCTGGTCAAAGTTGCTGAGTCGCATCCATAATTTGAGTTGTTTATTCATCCTCTCTTTGAGGCTCAATATCAGCCCAGTCCATCGCTCATTTGCTTTCCACAGAAGTATTCAGGATGTCAACCTAGCCACTGCTTGTCCTCTACCCACAGAGGCAAGCCCACAAGCCTATCTACTCACCTGTTTTCTCTTACACTCGCGTGCCTTGTCACTAACATGACACAGATATTAGTCAGTCTTGACCTCTGCAGATTTTCCAACCATTTCCTTCTAGCCCAGCCCATCTCTTTCTTCCTGAGCACACTCATGGAGTATGTGCCCAAAATACACAATGTCTCTTCACATGTTTCAGGAATGTCATAAGATCTTCACGTTTCAGGACTGTCATAAGATCTTCACATGTTTCAGGACTGTCATAAGATCTTCACATGTTTCAGGACTGTCATAAGATCTTCACATGTTTCAGGAATGTCATCAGATCTTCACATTTCAGGACTGTCATAAGATCTTCACATGTTTCAGGACTGTCATAAGATCTTCACATGTTTCAGGACTGTCATAATATCTTCACATGTTTCAGGACTGTCATAAGATCTTCACGTTTCAGGACTGTCATAAGATCTTCATATGTTTCAGGACTGTCATAAGATCTTCACATGTTTCAGGACTGTCATAAGATCTTCATATGTTTCAGGACTGTCATAAGATCTTCACGTTTCAGGACTGTCATAAAATCTTCACATGTTTCAGGACTGTCATAAGATCTTCACATGTTTCAGGACTGTCATAAGATCTTCACATGTTTCAGGACTGTCATCAGATCTTCACATGTTTCAGGAATGTCATAAGATCTTCACATGTTTCAGGACTGTCTTAAGATCTTCATATGTTTCAGGACTGTCATAAGATCTTCACATGTTTCAGGACTGTGATCAGATCTTCACATGTTTCAGGAACGCCATAAGATCTTCACATGTTTCAGGACTGTCATAAGATCTTCATATGTTTCAGGACCGTCATAAGATCTTCACGTTTCAGGACTGTCATAAAATCTTCATATGTTTCAGGACTGTCATAAGATCTTCACATGTTTCAGGACTGTCATCAGATCTTCACATGTTTCAGAAATGTCATAAGATCTTCACATGTTTCAGGAATGTCATAAGATCTTCACATGTTTCAGGACTGTCATAAGATCTTCACATGTTTCAGGAATGTCATAAGATCTTCACACGTTTCAGGACTGTCATAAGATCACATTGTAAAATTATAGAAGTATGGAAAACGAAAAAAAAAAGTAATATTATAAACGGAAAATGAGCCTTGACCCATACCTACCGCTATAGCCGCCTGTTGTGACAGCCTGTGATGGAAATGGAGTTCTCGGCTGCGACGGGAATGGAGTTCTGGGTTGTGGCAACCCTGCAGCTTGTGGCTGAGATGAGACTGTGGCTCTAAGTTGTGGCTGTGCCAGGGGTCGTCCCTGAGGTTGGCGGAAAGTTGGTGTTGTAGGAAATGGGGTTACTGGTTGTCTGGGTCGTGGTAGCACTGGGGCAGGTGAAGGGGTGGATTGGCGACGGCATCCTGGGGGTTACCGATGTGGCAGCTCTGATTGGTTGAATTGTTCTGACAGTTCTCTGCTGGACCACTGCAAGTGACAAACAGAAGTGAAGAGTCAAGGACAATCACTGCAGCGAGACCTTAAACAGGCTGGTAGGCCAGCATGGCCGAATGGATCAGAACACATGCTTTTAAACATCCAGTGTGCTGATGCCGAGGCAAGGGACAGTTGGATTAAAATATTAACCTCTTGTCCTTGACTTGGGGACATAATTTACAAGTACCTCTGAAGTCGGAATGAGTTCAGCCTGATGGCGAGGGACACTGGACACTTACTATTGCGAGTCTCTGCCTGACTACATTAGAACAGTCCCCATATAATCTTTGTTCATCTGTTTAACCTCAACATTGCTGTGGCGAGCCTTCCTTGTGACTTCATTGAATATTGTTAATTATGCAGCCAAGGTATTCAAAACTGTGACATTTTCTATTTCTTTATTGTTGATCATAATTTTTGGTTCACATGTGTTTTTGTAAGTGAGTATCAACTGTGTTTTAATCTGTTTTAATATTCAGAAAAAAGATTTTGATCTTCTCTGTGTCTTTTAACAAACATAATTAATCTTTTAGTCTTCTTTCATTGGCTTGAAATTTGTCTATCTATAATGCTGTTTATTGTATTTCTTTCCCCTGTTCGCTTCCATTGAACGCAAGCTTAGTCCATACACGCGCTACAACTTCTAGTGCACTGGACTACTTTTTGGCATGTGCATTAGCTTTCCCTATTACTAGTGTTCCTTGCTATCAGGCGAACCCACTCCAACTTCTGCTGAGGTGTCTCTTGTATGAATTTCACTGTGTTTTATAGTTCACTCAATGGTCCATAGAGTTTATCCTCCACTGTTATTTCTCTAGGCCAGAAGGTTTGCCTAGTTATATCGTAATTTGTGCAGTCTTGGAGTATGTGATCTGCTGTCTGCGGCACCAATCCATATCCACCAATATGTGCACATGGTTAATTAGCCAATCTTGAATTTTTTTAACATGTGGTTCTATAATCTATTGTGTTCTGTTCGAGGCACATACTTAATGATTATAACCTTCCTGCACTGTTTGAGAGGAAAACAGTGTCATCTGCATATTTGAGTCCTTGGAATCTGATATTTACCCATAATGAACAGATCAAAATTGTCATAAGTTTCATAATTTTTGTCATTTCTCATTACATTCTCTGATTACATGTAGTAAATACAGGTGTGGGATGAGAATGAAACTCTCTCTTACTCCCTTTGCTCCTCAAACCAGTTTGTTTAATCTCTCTCTCACTCACACACACCCACTCTCTCTCTCACACACACACTCTGTCTCTCACACACACACACTCTTGTACACACACACACTCTCTCTCTCTCACACACACACGCACATATTCTCTCTCTCTCTCTCTCTCTGGATCTGTATCATGGTTGCTTATCAAAACATAATAAGGTCTTTTTTCTTCCTCTACAACCTTGGACAAGCATCACAATATAATCACAAAATCTAAATGTCTATGTGCAATTCTGCAAAATATACACAAACACACATCTTAAGATAGAAGAATCATGACAGAGACAGTCTAAGAAGCCCAGGTGTGTGAACACATACCAAATACAGAAAAATATTTTCCTCATCACTAGACAGTAGAATAGAAACAATACTAACATGAAACAGAATGAAAGCTTTCAGACAGTAGAAACAGAAACAATACTAGCATGAAACAAAGAATGATAGCTTTCAGACAGTAGAAATAGAAACAATACTAACATGAAACAATGACAACTTCCAGACAATAGAAATAGAAACATAACATGACACAAAGAATGAAAGCTTTCAGACAGTAGAAATAGAAACAATACTAACATGAAACAAGAATGAAAGCTTCAAGACAGCAGAAACAGAAACAATACTAGCATGAAACAATGACAACTTCCAGACAATAGAAATAGAAACATAACATGACACAAAGAATGAAAGCTTTCAGACAGTAGAAATAGAAACAATACTAACATGAAACAGAATGAAAGCTTCAAGACAGCAGAAACAGAAACAATACTAGCATGAAACAAAAAATGAAAGCTAACAGCACAAATGTACAGATGTAAATGAAAAGACAACTTTAACTCACCTGTGCCAGGGGTACTGGTGATTTTGGGTGGGGTTCCTCCCCCTGATTCTGGACTGCCCTAAGGGCAAAAGGTAAAATCAGAGGTAATAAGTATTTGGTCAGTCATCTACACAGCTGAATAGTAAAATCACAGGTAACAAAATTCTTGATCAGTCATCCAGACAGATGAATCATAAAATCATGGGTAAAAATTTATTTGATCAGTCATATAGACAGATGAACGGTAAAATCAGGGGTAACAATTTATTTGATCAATCATCTTCTTCTTCTTCGTTCATCCGGAGTTTTTTTTTCGGACGTGATTGCGTTGTGCCTGTTTACAGCAGAGCTGCGTTCTTGCGCCGTTAGGCCGACACATCCGACTTCTGCGGGCATTTGTTGACCGGGTTAACCTTCCCGGGATCAATCATCTTATTAGCTGAAAGGTAAAATTATGGGTAATAATGTATTTGATCAGTAATCTAGGCAGTTTAATCGTACAATTGGAAGTCAATAAGAAAGCAACAAATGGCTGTAGAAAAATAACTAAATATGATAACAACTTGAAACCAGTTTATTTTTATACATACATTGTCCTTTTATTTCTCAACACAATTTCCACCAACATTGATGTACTTATCCCATCGTTTTATCAGTCCTCCAAAACCCGCAGAGACACAGAGAGAGGTAGAGACACTTAGATAAAAATGAGACAGAAGACAAAGAAACAAATACATAACACCCGGGAAGATTAAGCTGGTCAAAAAATGCCCGCAGAAGTTGGATGTGTCGGCCTAACGGCGCAAGAACGCAGCTCTGCCGTAAACAGGCAGAACGCAATCACGTCTGAAAAAACTTCTCCGGGTGAACGCAGAAAAAGAAGAAAAACATGACAACAAAAAGGTGTGTTTGAGAGACAGTGGCAAACTGGGAAGGAATGAAAGAGAGAAATAAAGTGTAAAGATGTAGTAAAATTATCAGAAATAGGGACAGAGTTGTGACATAAGAGAATGGAGTGGAAAGTGATGAAATAGAAATGCAGGAGGATGAAGGGAGAGACAGATATACAAAAAGACTGATGGACAGACATACCGAGAGATAGAGACAGAGAGATAGAGACAAAGAGATAGTAACAGATGTGTGTGTGTGAGTGAGTGAGTGAGTGAGTGAGTGAGAGAGAGAGAGAGAGAGAGAGAGAGAGAGAGAGAGAGAGAGAGAGAGAGAGAGAGAGAGAGAGAGAGAGAGAGAGAGAGAGAGAGAGAAAATGACACAATATCCAAGTTTGGGAGAAATGAAATGTGACCTACAACTTCCAACTTCCGGAGCCGTCCAGGATCAAATTTCTCCAGAATCTCCCTGGCCCGCTTGTATGTCTCCGTCTCAGCAACATCTTCCAGCTGTGGGAAAGAAAATTGGCACTTGAACAAACACACCCAAAAACCACTCAATGAAATCAACCAAACTGATTTTCTGTGTGTGCGCTCGCTGACTTTGAACTCAAGTGTAGTCCATATAGACTACTTCTAGTAGTGCTGGACTGAATTTTGCTTGTGGATTAGCTTTCCATATTAACAGCGTCCCTCGCCATTAGGATTCAGAGGTACCAAATTGATGAATTCATTCATTCATTCATTCAGTAGCAGAACCTCGCTCCCATAACAACCTTCCGGAAAGCTTCTCGATCACAAGCAAGATGTCCCGCGTCTGATACACCCATCTGGAGATCATCCGCCACATCCTGCACCCATCTTCTCTTTGGCCTTCCTCTTCCTCTCTTCCAGGCATATACCCTTCCATTATTGTTCTCTCCAAACCTTTGTGACGTTTCAAGTGACCAAATACTTCAATTTTCTTTGTTTTATCGTCTTAATAGCCATCCCTCCTCAATATTCAACTCTTGAAGTATGGATGCATTTGTTCTTTTCTTTACCCAAGATATTCTTAGAACTCGTCTATAACATTTATATTCAAAGTCGTTTATGCGCTGTTCAGCTTGTTTAGTAAGTGTCCATGTCTCACAGGCGTATGTTGCAATGGGAAAGATGCATGCTCTTAAAAATCTAATTTTTGTAGTTCTGTCTGTCCCACTCCATAATTTATTCATCTGTTTAGTCTTTGAAGAGCAATTGATAGTCGCCGTTTATTTCTTTCATTGTGTCACCGTTATTGGTAATCAATGACCCAAAGATATTCAAAATTTTCCACCACCTCCAATTTTCCCCATTAATGTATATTTCTTTCTCCATATAGTTTTATCTGTATGCATTATCTTTGTTTTGCAATGTTAAGACATAAGTTGTGATTTTGACTATTCAATTGGGTTGAGGCTATTAGGTTTTCTATGCCATGATGAATAAAGGAGTAAAATGAGAAATAATGATATTCTAAAACTGCCCAAGACACACAGAAAACTAACTGCAGACCATCATCATAATCAAGCCATGAGGAAACACTAACGAGCAGTGTTTCCCAACCTTTTTTGTGCTATGCCCCACCTAAGCCTTTCTAAAATTCTTATGCCCCCCCCCTCCCCCCAACATATGCATCATTTTTAATATTCAAAAATTGAAATGTTCACTAAAGAAACTCGCATTTTTTTTGTTTAGAAGGGCTCACGGTTCCCAGAGGGGCCAGAGCCCCCCCCCCCCCCCCCCCCCCCCCCAGACCCGCGTCCCTGTGTGTCAGGTTGTGTTGGGTGAATTTTTTTTTTTTTTTTTGGTTTGGTGGTGACCCCAGACAAGCTGGTTCCCCGCCTTCCCCTTTTTTTGTGTGGACCCTTAGGTCTCACTGTGAGCTATTGCCCACAGTGGTCCACCAGGCCCACATCTAAGGTGAAGATATGTGGTGTGTTTTTATTTGATCATCCCGGCCCCCGACCAGACCAGGCGCACTACTGGGGAGGGGGGGGGGGGGAGAGCAGCAAATGCACCCGATCCTAGCCAAAGGACCGATAGATTTTAGGAAGAAATCAATAGGAAATTATTGAGCAAACACAGTAAGTAAATTTTCAAAACATATAATGGAGAACTGAAATTCAAGTACAAAATAATTTTAATGAAAGATCTTTCTATATTATTTTAAGTATTAGTAATTATTTACATTTAGTGAGATCATTGCGCTTGATGCATGCTGCAAAGAGATTTTATGTCAGGTTCAAATTTAGTTAACTTCAGTCTCAAGTCTCCCCGTGTTATATCCAGCCGATTTCTTCCATTTTCGAATTGCCCCCCTTAACAATCGAATTGCCCCCCTGTGGGGTGTGGGCCCCACATTGGGAAACACTGCTAAAGAGAGTACTAGAGCATGAGTGACTGGCACCTCACCGTCTTGAGTGATGATAGATTGTTACTTTAAAAAAAATACTTTATACTTTAAAAAAAAAAAAGACATAATAATTACAACCCATGGTGGTAGCGAATGTGACTGATCAGACCAACTTGTGAGGTAAATGTTTATCCACAATAGATGTTCTTTACTTTTCACAGCCCCCCCCCCCCCCCCCCCCCCCCCCCCCCCCAAAAAAAAAAACACCAACATAAGGTTTTCTTTTGAAGTTCCCTCATATATCCAAAGAAAGATCTGTAAATATTCACCATTACAATTTTATGCATTTACCCAAACGCCATAAAAACATGCAGGATAGTGTAATACTGTGCCAACACAGATGTCTAGGTGTAAACCTCAGTGGAAAAGGATGTGTATCCTCTTGTAGGGATTTCAGAATGAACCACAGAAAGCAAAGTGTATCTGATTGATTGATTGATTGATCTAGGAATCGACATCACAGCATTCGGGGCATTCCCATAAGCGCTCCGTCCCCATCCTCAGCAGCCAACGAAGAGTTCCAACACTAATAGTACCAGTAGCAATCTGATTATATGTCCATCTCGCCTTTCCTCTGAGCGTTGAGCGTTGGCCAGATCCCCTCGTCACTCCTCGCTGTCTCATTCTTGCCAGACCATGGTAATCCATTTGCTCCTCCGAGGTGTGCACGTGCTCCCACAAGGCCGCAACCACGTCTGCCTTGTCATGTATCAATACTCCACCAAGTTCTGCAGAGCCAGCCTAATCTGTCCGCCTGTTCATTTCCCAGCACACCGGCATGTCCCGGAGAAAAGATCCAGGCGATGCTTGTCACCCGTGACCTCCGAAGCGAAGCAAGCCACTCCGCACGAAGCCTGCCCGTCCTCACCCTCGTCAGCATGCTTTCTGAGTCAGTTACAATCACGATCTGTGTGTGTGTCGTATTCTCCATCCAGCGGAGAGCTGCAGTGACCGCTTCCACCTCCATTCTTAAGCTGGATGTTGTGGTATCATATGCCAGGCTCTCCTGTCCCAAACGTCGACCATTAGCTTTGGCTATGAACCCCCAGCCACTTCTCTCACCTCTCTAATCATCATCATCATCATCATCATCATCATCAGGTGTATTGCTGACTAGCATGGGAGATCATGCTTCCCTACATCTTGTGATTTACAACAGCATCAATCAATTCATGTGCTGACACCTTTCCATGCCATGACAAAAGACTGTCAAGAATCGCTTCACTGCATTCCTCTATCTCTCTCTCTACAAATCTTTCCAGATGTCACATGCTCTAGTTCTTCTCTTTTCAGGTGGCCATTATGAATGCTTTATTTTTCCTGACATCTGTGATAAGTTGTCTTTGTGTCTCTGTCCCATTAAAAACATTTATACCACTCAATTTGGCGGCCCAAGGGATTTTCAGCACTCTTCAGTAAAACCCCATTTCTGAAGCTTCAAAGGATGATTATTTGTCTGCTTGTTTACTAACTGTCCAGGATTCACAAAGTGCATTTACATGTAAGATATACTGAGGGTATGGTACCAGTCACATATTTTCAGTGGCCAAATAGCACACAAGGGGTAAAGTGTCACCATCATACGCGGGCTATTACAAAATCAACCACCGATTGCCTGGTTAAAAATTTAAACAAATTGACAAAACATCTAAATACATACAGAAGTTACATACATCACTGCATTACTATGACCACATAGTCACCACCTAAATTCAGGCACTTGTCAGTACTGCGGCATGAGTTTTTGTAACTCCTCATCAAGGAATGGTGCCACCAGGGTACTTAGCCCAGTTGTTAAAGGCAACCATGAACTCCTCGGTGGTGTTGAAGTGCTGGGCAGCCAGCCAGACCTTCATCTTGCTGAAGAGATGATAATCGTTTGGTGCCAAGTCTGGGCTGTAAGGGGAGCTGGTTGAAAATTTCTCACTGAAACTGCTCAAGTAAAGCCTTTGTGCGAGCAGCAGTGTGGGGCCGCGCGTTGTCGTGCAGGATAATGATGCCACTGGTGAGCATTCCGCGCCTTTTGTTTTGGACTGACCTACAAAGCTTCTTCAGTGTTTCACAATAAACTTCTGACATTATTGTGGTCCCTAGTATCATGAATTCCATCAACAAAATGCCCTTGTGGTCCCAGAACAGTGTTACAATCATTTTTCGTTGCAAAAATGTTTGCTTGAATTTTTTGGGGCTTGTTTGGAGAATGAGAATGCATCCACTGTATTGACTGTTCCTTCATCTCTGCATTCACGTAGTGAACCCATGCCTCATCCCCAGTCACTATTCTGTCGAGATATGCATCCCACTCTTCCCAGTAACACAGAAGGAACGTCAAAGCTGAGCCCATTCTTTGAGCTTTGTGAAAGTCAGTCACCTGCTTTGGCACCCACCGTCAACACAATTTGTGTTAAACTAACCTTTCTGTGACAATTCGAAATAGACTAGTCCTAGAAACTTGTGGAAATTCTGTAGAAAGGTCTGAAATTGTGAACAGTGTTTTCCACTACGAATTGGTCAACTTTTTGAATGAGCTCATCTGTCACACATGAATGTCGTCCTTGTCCACCTTCATCATGCACATTTTTACGCCCACCTCTGAATTTCCTGCACCAATCCCTCAGATAACTGTCAACCATAACGTTATCACCGTACACACGACACAATCAATGCTGAATCTTGGCTGCATTTGACCTTCTGCTAGAATAGAACGAATCACCCCGGGAAGGTCAACCCAGTCAACAAATGCCCGCAGAAGTCGGATGTGTCGGCCTAACGGCGCAAGAACGCAGCTCTGCTGTAAACAGGCACAATGCAGTCACATCCGAAAAAAAGAAACTCTGGATGAACGCAGAAGAAGAAACGAATCACACCACAAATTTCACAGCTGGTGGGAAAGGCAATAACAGAGTCCATGTTTAGTTGTTCGCAATTCGTGAAGCACTAAACAAATGCGATTGTAGGTTGATAGTGTACTGAGCTAAAAGACTACTGAATGATGCAAGTAATTAACAGTGTCGCTATGGCAACCAGTTTATTTTTACCAGCCAATCAGGGGTTGAATTTGGAACAGCATTTTGGAATAGCCCTCGTACTAATGACCTTTACCTTCCTAGTGAAATCTCTAGAACTGGTGTCTGCCAGACTAGACTGACTCCTTGGCCATCCTGATTGGATAAACGAAACAATTGCAGACTGAAATGCAGTGTAATTTTCCGGTAAATCAGTGTACCAGCTACCTACTGTATTACCATAGTTTCAATAACAAAGAACAACACAAGCTGTTTAAGAGGTACTCACAATCTGCTTCTTCTTCTCTCGAAGTTGCTGCAGAGCTAGATCTGGAACATACAAATAATATGTTTCACATTCAAGCAAAACAGACAAAAAAGAATTAATTAATAAATTTTGACGAGTATGAGTCTACTTTTCCTTCTTGTGATCATTTGTTAATGTTTACACCAACAGACGAGTTATTGTGATTAGTGAAAAGTTTTTTGGAGCTCCTCTTTTGTTCCACATATTGTTTAATTCATTGCTGTCTCACCAGGTCAGCATTCCCATCTCATCTGGCGGTACTAGCCAGTTTTTTCTCATGCATGTTTGACCCTCAAGAAAACAAGAAAAGGAAGAGGCAGCACAGAGGAATAAGGACTCCCCTTAAATTTAACACCCACACTCAACAATTTAACACACACCCCCCCCCCCCCCCCCCCCCCCCCCCCCCCCCAAGGCAGAAACAGGTGGTACATTTCAGAAAGTGTGAAGATAAGACAATAGTGAAGATTCCACTCACCATTGGATGCTATTCTTTTCACAAAGTACCAGTGGAGCAATTTTTTTATCCCCCAAATGCTGGAAAATAGAAGATGTAAACTTACTCAACAATGGTCCACCTCAATATAAAATGTTACAAATACAGCAAACATTACAAACACAAGAAGAAACAATATTACAACACTTCTCATCCACAGTACCCACCTACCTGTTGTGTGCTGGGTTTGCAGTGTCCAAGGACTCCCCTTGACTGTATCAATGATGTGCACTCTCAACCCCCCTCCCCCCAACTATCTGGACGTGACTTGAAACCTGAGTGTTCATTCTCACCCAAGGAGCACCATTGCTGCAATGTATACCTCTATCAATGCTCCCATACAAGATGATAGATACACAGATCTTCTTCTACTTCCACTTCTTTTTCTCCGCCTCCTCCTGTCCTTGACCTCCCAATGAAGCATAGACTCTCAACAGCTCACGTTAAGTCCTTTGCAGATTTGTTCATGATTGGTGGATGTTGCAGCTAGTTTCCTACCAGCCAAGGTAGCCAGTCCCATGCCGACCCTCCTTAGTTGCCTCTTATAGCATGCATGCAGTTTATAGTGTTACTAATCTTTGGTTCCCTTAGGGGCCAGGATAATACATGTGTGCAGTACTGTACTCATCATTATGATCAAGTGCCATGCCAGCTGGTGTAGGCGTTAATGACTCTCCACAGATCTCAGTCTTTATTTTTCTGGTTCAACTCTACCAAAGATATATCTCCACGCCACTGTCTCAATCCATCCACCATCATTTCACTTGGTCTGCCTCTCTTCCAATCAATCTTTCCAGTTGTCACAATATTCTCCAATGCCTCTCTTCTCATCACATGACCAAAGAAAGCTGTCTGTGTATTTCTTATTGTTGTATATAATGTTCTAGTTTCATTAGCCTCTTCCAGGCAATTGTTGTTAGTTACTTTGGCAGTCCAAGGAATCTGCAACATTTGTCTCAGGAACCATATCTCTGTTGCTTCCAAGTTCTTCCTAATTTGTTCATTTACATTCCAAGATTTACTGCCACGCAGCAAAACAGGTTCAATATAGCACTTCAGCACTCTCTTACTGGCAGAACAAAATCCCTCCATGAACAAGTCTAAAGAAAAGAAAAACAGAATAACTCAGCCAACCAAGAGAAAAGGCGGCACTTCCAGAATAGATATGGAGATAGTTGTTAGCTGTCCGGCTCACAACTTACTTCTTTTCACATAGGAATTATGTATCAATTGGCAAAAGCAACACAGGTGGTAGAATAAACCAAATATTATAGGATTATGGGGAGGACATGGAGCTGGCTGTTGAAAATGGCAAAAGATAAGACGGTTGTGATGAAGGCCTATGCTCCAACAGGGTATAGAGACAGAAAAGAAAGAGAAAAAGGATACTATCCTCCACTTGATCCTGGGATAGTGCATGGAATGTTTAGGCTTCTTGGATAAGAGCAAAAATCAAAGAGAACTTGAGTGCATGCTAAAAACCAGTAGTGCTTGGAAATAGAAAACAGTAGGCCAAATAGGTACCCAAAATTATTTACAGTATATGGGATTCTGGTATATACATACTCATGTGGATCACTTAAATGCTATAGAGTTTGTGCACTGCAGTGAAATTCTCCTTGTGCAATCTATGGGAGGAGGCTGGAACACTTATTGAGGTATCTGCATGTAATGTAAGTGATCACTGAAAAACCAAAGCCTAATTAAAACATGTCGGTACTCACAGAAACGGGAACACCAGCAATGGTAAGCTGTACAGGAATCGCAACTGCCAGGTATCTGGGAAGTACATGCAGAAGAAGATCACAGCCGCAAACACGTAGACAGCAATGGAATAAATTAACAGGCTTGTCACAGTGTGTTTCTGCCGATCTTG
Organism: Cepaea nemoralis; assembly: GCA_014155875.1. Classification (NCBI taxonomy): domain Eukaryota; kingdom Metazoa; phylum Mollusca; class Gastropoda; order Stylommatophora; family Helicidae; genus Cepaea; species Cepaea nemoralis. The sequence continues at coordinate 241,923 of JACEFZ010026916.1, read as the reverse complement.
GTTGACTTTACGATTCCTCTGGAGTCGACTAATTTCCTGGAAGAAAAATGTGGTAGATGAATAATAAAATTTACTTCTGATTGTCTTCTTTGTCTGTTTACAGCAGAGCTGCGATATCTTCACCTTTCAGCTCATGCATCGACCTTCCCCGTGACATCTGTTGTCTGGGTTTGCTTCCAAAGATTTACTGAATGGATAAGAGCACTCGCTCTGAAACTTCCAGAGTGCTGATACTGAGGTAGCGGGTTCAACCCTACACCAGTCAGTTGGACTAAAATGTTGACTTCTCGTCCTTGACTTTGGGTAAAAAATTACAAGTACCTTAGAAGTTGTGGTGAGTTCGCATAAGGGTGCAGGCCACTTGATAATAGGGAAAGCTAACCCATAAATAAAAATCAGTCCAATGTGCTAGAAGTAGTAAAATGTGTATTGACTACGCTTGAGTTCAAAGCGAGCAAAAGCAAACATTTATTCCTCTCATAGTGCATGCCATATGTTGGCTGAGATGTACTTCCACAGCCTCCTATCTCATGTACTGTCAATAATTTTAGAGACTGGCTGAGATGTACTACCACAGCTTCCTGTCTCATGTACTGTCAATAATTTTAGACACTGGCTGAGGTGTACTTCCACAGCTTCCTGTCTCATGTACTGTCAATAATTTTAGACACTGGCTGAGATGTACTTCCACAGCCTCCTGTCTCATGTACTGTCAATAATTTTACAGACTGGCTGAGGTATACTTTCACAGCTTCTTGTCTCATGTATTGTCAATAATTTTAGACACTGGCTGAGATGTACTTCCACAGCTTCCTGTCTCATGTACTGTCAATAATTTTATACACTGGCTGAGATGTACTTCCACAGCTTCCTGTCTCATGTACTGTCAATAATTTTAGACACTGGCTGAGATGTATTGTTACAGCTTCCTGTCTCATGTACTGTCAATAACTTTAGACACTGGCTGAGATGCACTTTCACAGCTTCCTGTCTCATGTAGTGTCAATAATTTTAGACACTGGCTGAGATGTACTTTCACAGCTTCCTGCCTCATGTACTGTCAATAATTTTAGACACTGGCTGAGATGTACTTTCACAGCTTCCTGTCTCATGTACTGTCAATAATTTTATACACTGGCTGAGATGTACTGTTACAGCTTCCTGCCTCATGTACTGTCAATAATTTCAGACACTGGCTGAGATGTACTTTCACAGCTTCCTGTCTCATGTACTGTCAATAATTTTATACACTGGCTGAGATGTACTTCCACAGCCTCCTGTCTCATGTACTGTCAATAATTTTAGACACTGGCTGAGATGTACTTTCACAGCTTCCTGTATCATGTACTGTCAATAATTTTATACACTGGCTGAGATGTACTCTTACAGCTTCCTGTCTCATGTACTGTCAATAATTTTAGATACTGGCTGAGATGTACTTTCACAGCTTCCTGTCTCATGTATTGTCAATAATTTTAGACACTGGCTGAGATAGTACTTTCACAGCTTCCTGTCTCATGTACTGTCAATAATTTTAGACACTGGCTGAGATGTACTTTTGCAGCTTCCTGTCTCATGTACTGTCAATAATTTCAGACACTGGCTGAGATGTACTTTCACAGCTTCCTGTCTCATGTACTGTCAATAATTTTAGTCACTGGCTGAGGTGTACTTCCACAGCTTCCTGTCTCATGTACTGTCAATAATTTAAGACACTGGCTGAGATGTACTTTCACAGCTTCCTGTCTCATGTACTGTCAATAATTTTAGACACCGGCTGAGATGTACTTTCACAGCTTCCTGCCTCATGTACTGTCAATAATTTTAGACACTGGTTGAGATGTACTTTCACAGCTTCCTGTCTCATGTACTGTCAACAATTTTAGACACTGGCTGAGATGTACTGTTACAGCTTCCTGTCTCATGTACTGTCAATAACTTTAGACACTGGCTGAGATGTACTATCACAGCTTCCTGCCTCATGTATTGTCAATAATTTTAGACATTGGCTGAGATGTACTCTTACAGCTTCCTGTCTCATGTACTGTCAATAATTTTAGACGCAGACTGAGATGTACTTTCACAGCTTCCTGTCTCATGTACTGTCAATAATTTTAGTCACTGAGATGTACTTTCACAGCTTCCTGCCTCATGTACTGTCAATAATTTTAGTCACTGACATCTTTCCATGCTAAAATGTCAAGCTGTGAAGCATTGCACCAAGTTTTCCCCTGCCTTTCCTGTCCTTCCATTTTCAACCTGGCATGACATATTTCAGGTCTTCCTGTCTCACCTTTCATGCTGTGTCCAAAGAATCTGGACTGTCCACTTATGACATGAGTAACCATGTTTCTGCATGGTTTGGTTGGATGAAATATTGCAAGCAAAAGGTAGACAATGATACAAGTGGGAAGATAACATCAAGAGATGACAAATAGCAATCTGGACAGAATGTAAAGTCAAGGCGAGAGACAGAAAGTTTTGGAGATCCACTGCAGTTAACCTTCATTGTGGAGACGGCACCTGATTTATTGGAGTATATGATCTGTTGTCAGTAGCGCCAATTGACATTTGTCCACCTGAAATTTTCTATACATGTGGTTGCATAATTGATAGTGCCCTGTTCTGAGGTGCAGAATAATGATTTGTTCTGGTCTGTCCATAAAGTGGTAATTGTCTTGTGCTGTGTTGGTGGCTTTCTGATTTGATGATTCTTTTCTTTTGGTGGTATGTGACTGGTGCATAATGGTGCTCTTCTGTTGCTCCTTTGTTAGCTACTTGATCAGCTCTCTCATTTCCAGGCACTCCACAAACTAAAAGATAGGAGATACTGATGAATGAAACTAATTATTATCATTATGTGCCATGCCAATAGGCGTGGGTGGTCAAGGTTTGTCATCTCATACGATCACCAGAGTCTTGAATCATGTCAGAGTTCTTGTCCTGATTATGCTATCCAGGTATTTATCTCTGCTTTGCACTATTAGTCTTCAGAATGTGTATACTGCATTAAAGAATAAGCAAATGTAAGAAATTACTTCTAATCAAAATATTAATTACTTTCTGTACAACATAACAATTCCTTCCTGGCATATAACAATACTGTATTTGACATACCTTGTCTATGCCTTCCAAGATTTCAATCGTTGTCTGTTTTCTCTGCAAAGGAAAACCAAAATAAAATTAATCCTTAAAGTTTGATATAGGGTTGGTATGAAGATGCTGGATAAAATATGGTACATACTAATCTGGCAAGTAAAATACTGCCGTTTCTGAAAGTCATCATCATCATAATCAGCATTTCTTTCAAGATGTCCATCTCTTATTTTTCTTATATATAGCAATAGTACACAATTTGTGTGTTAAAAACAACTTTGATACAACGCATGCACGTGCGTGCGTGTGTGTATGGGGGAGGGGGGGGGGGGGGTGTTTTCCTACACTTAGTGAAACTCAAAACAATATTTTCTTGTAGTGAGTGTGAATAATGAAAATGCAAAACATAGACTGCACAATTTTTTGCTTGGCTTAGTGAAACACCAAGAATTTGTCCGTTTTTAAAATACAGGCACACTTATCCAGTGAGCGACCAAACATACATACTTAAAAAAAAATTAATTAATTAATTAAAAAACTAAATCCCTCTTTAAGTAAATAAGCAATTTTGTGCTATCTTTCTTTCTCTCTCTGTCTGCACTTACTCCTCCAACTATAATAAATAATCTCATCTCATCATGTTCCTCGCGGTGTCGAGGTGAAGTATAAACAGTGGGAGAGTGCCCGCTTATGGGCATCATGTATCGATATTCCCATGGACTCTTTATTCCCTGCATCCATCGTTTACATGGTCGGCCTCTTCCTCTGCTTCCCTCTGGTCTGCACATCATTGCTTGCTGTGGTATACTGTTAGTTGGTAACCTACTTACATGTCCAAACCATTTGACTTGCTACCTTCTAATAAAATCTAGTGCAGCTGTAACCCCCACTTTAGTCCTGATTTCTTCATTTCTGATCTTATCTTTTCTTGATACATGCAATGAGTATTCTTCTCAGGAATCTCATTTCTGTTGTTGTGATTTTTCTTTTCTCTTTTTTTTTCTGTCATTGTCCAGGTACAGCATTGGTAACATAGAGTTGGTAGGAACATTGTGTTGTAAAGTGCTTTCTTAATAGTTACTGATACATGTTTGTTCTTTAGTATTGGTGCCGTTTGTTTACCTCAGTGCATCTATTTTTGATCTCGCCTTCTGATTTGCCATTTGATGATGTTATACCACCTAGGTACTTGAAACTCTTTACTTGTTTCAAGGGATGTTCGTTTAGGTGAATTTTTTTTTTCTTTAGTTATAGTCATTACCTCTGTTTTGCTTGTGCTAATTTTCATGTTATGTTCCCTACACATTTCGTTTAGACTATTTATGTGGTCTTGTAATTCAGCTTCTGATTTTGCTATTAGTGCTTGATCATCAGCAAACAGTTCTCTAAAGGTGTAATTTGCAGATGGTTCTTCTTCTGTGTTCTCGTCATGCAGTGTTCTTGCGGTCTCTGTTTGGCTGGTTTCTTTACATATGTTGTCTATATATGTTATGAACGAAAGAGGGGACAGGACAGAACCTTGTCATACTCCGGGTCTTATGGTGAAGGGTACTCACTTGCTTTCACTATGCATTCACTGTTGTTGTATAAGCTTCTACATAGGTTTGTTAGATGTGTACTCACTCCATTAGTAATGTATGGCCATTATACGCAAACGGCTGGTCACGTGATAAGTAAACATTTGCTAATAATGTACGGACATTATGTTTCAGCTGCTGTTGCTGTCTTGGCAAGTTTTACATTCAGTAGTTTGCCATTGCTTTCTGAACGACCGGCTCACATACCTCTGTAAGTAACCAGTGCAACGTGATCCTCTACCGAATCTCCCGCAGCTGTGTTTCGTACGTGAGTATACGGGATTACGATCAACGTCCTTAACACCTTCGCCAGGGAGACCGGCTGTGTGTTACTGGCACCTATAAATAGTTACACTGTAATCTACCATGCTTGATGTAGGAGGCGTCTAAGGTAGGGTGCCGTAAGACTGACTGCCTCACCTAGTGTAAAACTGAAAACTCTACCTGCAAAGAGGTTGACATGATTTAGTAGAGAATCTAGGCTCCATTGTAAGATGAAAAGAAGGGGAAGAATATTATTTGTCGTTTTTACTTTGTTTTATATTGTCCATCAACTCTAAGATTACACGTGTCATCTATTTCTTGTTCGCCTTTTTTTCAGTAATATACTTTGCTTATTTGATAGATGTTGTTCTTTTGAATTTCCCTTTGTTCGCCTATGCTTTGCGTCTATTTCTCCATCTGTCCATACAACTGGAGAGAGGAAGGTGGGGGAGGAAGATAATAATGACAGGATTTGCAATTTTTCGGGTGTCCATTGACAAGGGTATTTGAACTCACCGATAAGGGTATTTGAACTTAAAAAAAATTTTAAAAAACAGGTGGGGAGTCTACTCCAGTCTCCCGCATGACAGGCGGAGATACTAACCACTACACTACCGAGGACACACTCATATTTCCACAAACATTAATAATATAGTCAAATGTAGGTCAAGTGACCAGCCGTTTGCGAATAGGTCACGTGATGAGCCGTTTGCAAATAGGCCACGTGACCAGCCGTTTGCGTATAATGTCCGTACATTACTAGCAAACGTTTGCTTATAATCACTTAATAGGTCATGTGATGAGCCATTTGCGAATAGGTCACGTGACCAGCCATTTGCATATAATGTCCGTACATTACTAGCAAACGTTTGCTTATAATCACTTCATTCAGGATTTCCCACAGCTTGTTTCTATCTACTCTACCAAATGCCTTTTCTTGGTCGACAAAGACTAAGTAGAGTGTTTAATTGAATTCAATTGATTTTTCTATATAAGTTGTCTACCTACTCCAAGAGCAAAAATGGCATCGCATCTGTGCATCCTTTGCTTTTCCTAGGAAATCCAAGTTGTGTTTCACTTAGCTGGAGTTCTATAGTAGTTCGTAATCTTTTCTCGAGAATTTTGCAAAATATTTTTCCAGTATGACTTAAAAGGGAAATGCCTCTGTACTGGTATTCTGTATTCAATACAATACAGTAATACTAATACACAGTGTATTGAGTGTGGTGCAGTCTCCTTTGCTGCCTTGGTTTTCCAAAATGTTTCTTTGCTTGCACACTTTTAAAGGCTAATTAATGTCTGAGCATGTTTTCAACCCGTCTTTAAATGTGAACAATGTCTGGGGTCTTTCTGTAACTTACATATTGGATAGTTTATCATTTTTTTTTTTATCAATAGGCGACAAAACCAACTTGAAGTTTTTTGAAGCACTTCACACCGGACTGAGACAGCATCCTGTGGTCCCACTCACGGGCACCCACTCACTGTTACGTTACGCAACGTCTATCTGTAAAAACACTAAACAGCGGGTCTTACCCTAAATCTCGACAGCAACACCCCCATAGCTTATTCTTATTAAAATCTCGGGAACGGCAGTGTTGGTATTAAACTCCACGGCCTGACAGCGAAAATAAAGACACCTCTGTCTGCCTCTACTAATCCGTGATCTGAGAGAGAGATGGTCTCCTCACTTTTGTTTTCTCTCACCGGAAGGTCGGTGTGGAGATTTTCGGGTGTTTGTTGGCACTTATGCAAATCACCGTAAATATCCACTATACAGCGGACGCGGTTGGCGTAATGTGGTGTTTGTAAATCAAGAAATAAGAATGATGATGACCATTCATTTAACCCAGTGGGGTTGAATGTTAGGAGCCGTGAGTTCTAAGCCATTCAGCACTACAACATGTGATGGTACTAACGCTTCAGATGCCCACACTTACGGGCCTTTTTTTGCATGTGTGTGTGTGTGTGTGTGTGTGTGTGTGTGTGTGTGTGTGTGGTAGCTTTAGTGATATAGTCTTCTAGTTCTTCATCTCTTCCTTTTCTTCGCTTCTTCATATGGTATTATTAGTACTATAATTATCGTTCTTATGATATCAGTTAATTATAATTTATATGCCCCGCCCCCTCCCAGTACAAGCTTTGCTTGCCTTCACATGGCAAATTAAAGACGGTGCCATTATAATGCGGTCAGTTGGACTAACAATAACATGCTGACTACTCGTCCTTTACTTTGGGAGGTAAATTACAAGTACCTCTGAAGTCAGAGTGGGTTCGCCAGATGGCGAGGGACACTGACAAAAGGGAAACGCTAATCCACACTAAAAGTATCGCCTGAGTTCAAAAGCGAGTGAGCACCAAAAAAAAAGCGAAAAAAAAAAAATATTCACAGGCAGACGGAAACCATCATAATATAAACTCTAGGAAAGGATTTAAAAAAAAAAAAAAACGCTTAAAAGGAAGGAGGCAGATGAGGAAGAGAAAGCGCGGGAGGAGTTGGACGAAGAAGAAGGTTGCGTAAAACACGAAGAAAAGGAAAGAGATTAAGAAGAGGGGAGAGGCGGAGAAAGAGGTGGTGGTGGGGGATTCGAAGAAGAAGACTAAATCTTCTTCACCGTCTGCCCGAATATGCTCCTAATATATAAATGTAGCATACTTATTTATTAGCAGCTTTCTCCGTTAATTCCGAATACTCTCGTGGTTGACGTGAGCGCACGAGAATTAGAAGTGGTTCGAGTCGGGCCAGTGATTTATGAGAGTATGGAGCCGGTCGCTCAGAAAGTCGTGGCGTGCTGATGAGCGTAATCTAGCCTAGGAATCAACATACAGTTGAAAGATGCTGGTGTTGACCGCAATATCCTGAAACAGGATGGAAACGCGGTTAAAAAAAAATACTTATTATGATTTACACATGTATTAATGATATTTATTCATTCTTCTTCTTCATCCCTTGAGACTCCTACGCATAGATAATAGCTGATTTTATTTCCACGGTGTGAGATAGCCCTACTCAGACCACACCTTAGCCTTAAAGTTTAGGTGGAGATTTACCACATGCTCTAACGTTATCATTTCTTATTTCTCTTCATCATCAAGTACCATGCCAGCTGGCGTAGGCGCTCATGTCTCTCGACATTTCTCGGTCTTTGGTGTTCTGGTGTTCTGGTTCAACTCTGCTGCTGATATTCCTCCATACCACCGTCGTGATGTTCTTCAATGCCTCTCTTCTCATCACGTGACCAAAGAAAGCTGTTTATCGCTTTCTTATTGTTGTATATGTTTTAGTTTCATTTGCCTCTTTCAGGCAATCGTAGTTAGTTACTCTGGCAGTCCAAAGAGTTCGCAACATACTTCTTTGGAACCAAATCTCTGCTGCTTCCAAGTTCTTCCTACTTTGATCATTTACATTCCAAGATTCACTGCCACACAACAAAACAGATTCTATATAGCACCCTAGCGCTCTCGTTCTTACATTCAGTGATAGTGACTTATTGCATAAGATACTTTTCATTTTCTGAAATGCAGCTTTCGTTTGAAAAATTCAGAAATAAACATCATAATAGGGGACTTCAATGCAAAAGTAGGAAATCAAGGGGATAGATATGGTTTAGGAGAGAGAAATGAAAGAGGATACAGACTCGTGGAGTGGGCAAAAAAAAAAAAAAAAAAAAAAACAGGAAATGATTGTAGGAAACACCTGGTTTAAGCAACACCCTAGAAGATTATGGACATGGAGGAGTCCTGATAGCAGGATTAGAAACCAGATTGACTACATTCTCATTAGCAGAAGATTTAGAAACGCGCTAACAGTAGCAAAAACAGTTCCCAGTGCTGATTGTTATAGTGACCACAGATTACTCACAGGAACATTGAGGATAAAGTTGAAGAAAGTCAAGTATATAACAGGAAACACTAAATATGATTTGTGTACATTGAGTAATGACAAGGAAATACAAAACAAATTTAACATAGAAGTACAGAACAGATTTGAAATATTGTCTGATCTAGAGATATTATTCCAGGATGTGGATGATCAATGGGAAACGTTGAAGAATTCAATCAATGTGGCTGCAGAAACAACTATTCCAAAATTAAAGAAGGTGGGTCGTAAGAAATGGATGACTGAAGAAATTTTACACCTCATGCAAACAAGAAGACTCAACAAAAATAATTCTGTCAAATATGAAGAAATCCACAGACAAGTCAGAATATTATGTAAGGAGGCAAAAGAATCATGGCTTGAGGAAAAGTGCTTAGTAATTGAAAACCAACACAACAGTCAAAATACCAAATTAGTGCACAAAAGAATTCAGGAACTTACTAATAAAAGAACAAGTACATAAACAGGGTGTCTAAAATCTAAAGATGGCAAAATCATAATAGAAAAAGACCAGATTCTACATGTATGGACAGATTATGTGAAACACCTTTATGATGATAACAGAGACGAACAGTATGATATTAAATTTAATAATGAAGGACCGCCAATTTTGGAGATGGAGGTTCGAAATGTTCTTAAGCATATGAAAGCTGGCAAGGCCCCCGGTGCAGATAACATCACAACAGAAATGATTAAAGCTTTAGAAGAATTTGGACTAGAGAAAGTCACCAGACTGATGAACACATTATATGATACTGGAGATATACCTCCTGAATTATGTAACTCTGTATTTATTGCAATCCCAAAGAAATCAGGAACCTTGGAATGCTATCAACATAGAACAATTAGTATAATGAGTCACATCACAAAGAATTTGCTAAGAATTATCATGCAAAGAGTGAGGAAAAAGATACAACCTGAAATAGGGGAAGAACAATGTGGGTTTGTAGAAGGAAAGGGAACAGTAAATGCTGTGTATATGCTGCGAACAGTTATTGAACGTGCTATAGAAGTAAACAAGGATATACATCTTTGCTTTATTGACTATACAAAGGCTTTTGATAGAGTTAGACATGTCAACATGGTGGAAATGCTTGCAGATCTACAAATTGATGGGAAAGACATTAGACTTATAAAAAACATATATTGGAAACAACAAGCTGCAATAAGGATTGATAATGAAGTGGGACAGTATCAGCCAATTAAAAGAGGTGTTAGGCAGGGATGTGTGATGTCTCCAGATCTTTTTTCCCTATACAGTGAAAATATTTTCAGAAATGTAGAGGATATAAATGGAATCAGCATTGGAGGACGAAACATCAATAACATTAGATATGCAGATGATACAGTATTAATTGCAGACAATGCGCAGGACCTGCAACAATTAGTAGATGCGATTGTTGTACACAGTGAGCAACTGGGGATATAATTAAATTGTAAAAAGACTCAGGTTATGGTCGTCACTAGGAAGGAAGAAGTGCCACAATGTAATATACAAGTAAATGGAAATATTCTTCAACAAGTGAATCGGTACAATTATCTTGGAACAGTCATAACATCTGATGGGAGATGCCTTGAAGAGATTAGAACAAGAATCGCCATGGCGAAAGTAGCCTTTAGCAAGAGGAAAAACATTCTGACCAATAAAAAGATGTCAATTGAAACGAGAAAAAGAGTGTTGAGGGGATACATAGAGCCTGTGTTCTTTTGTATGGATGTGAAACTTGGACAATGGGCAGTGTGGCGAAACGCCAGTGGCCCATGTCCTCATGCCTTCTTTGATTTTGGGGTAAACAGTGGGAAACAGCTTTCGGGAACCCTCAGTTCTCTGGTTCGCTCAATCCCCTGAAAGATAGTTCTCTTGGGTAATTTTACCACCCGATCTTCTTAAGAGAACTATTGGAAATCTGACTTTTCTTCGGGAAAACCCGATGGGGCACCTTGCACCAAATACACACTAGTTCAACTTCTGGGGAAAACAATGTCCGTTTCAACAACTCCCATATGTGGACTGCATCATGTCAATGTGACACTTTAAAGAGTGAGATAGATGAAGTGCAGCATCCTACTAGTGGTGTGGAAAGGTAAGAACGGGTTTTGTTTAGTCCTGCCAGACCTTGGCTTGTGAATCTCTGTTGTCTCGACTGGTGAGACGAATTGTCGAAAAGCCGGTCATGCCCTATTGTGAGTGGGTTGTCCGTTGGCCAATCTAGCTAAGAGTCGCGTTCTTGGCATGGCCTGGGAACGAATCTGAGCAATATATTGCTCCAGATAACTTCGCTGGTTCTTGGCAGCAGATGGGCGGGGGCTATCTTTCTTCCGACGGCCTGAACTCTGCATAGTGTCATCTTTCATTTGAATATAACATAAAATATCCACGGAATGCCGGAAAGAGGGGAGGGCTCCGTGGGGACGGGTTCCACCCATCTATGTTCTGTCTTCTTTAGGCGGAGGAGGATATACACTGTGTTAAATCTTTCGTCTTTTAGCGGATAGGGTGGCCAGGTGGACTGAATAGTTACTGGTCGATAAGATCATCTAGATCTACGTGTAATGTGAGGTACTGCCGGTGCATTGCGGCAACAGCTCAGACAAGAGCAGCGGCCGGAAGGGGTAGTTTCTTCTTTCCTATTCTTGCTAAGGGATAGGGAACTTACACTTCGTTCTCCTACCTAACTTACTACTATAAGCGGGGAAAACACACATAATTACCCACACAACACTAAAGGAGCTTTGTCGTGAGAAAGGCAGGGTTTGCAAGTAAGAGGGAAGCCTGGAACAGAATGTGCCCAGTAATAATAAAGGCATGGTATGAGAGTGAAGAGTGAATCTTGTATGCAAAGAGTTCATAGGGTCAAACGACACGACCTAGACAAGCTGAAGGCCTAGTCTAGGAAAGATGCCGCCAATCCAGGACCTCTTGTCAGGTCAGGCCAATTCAATCAGGTCTACTAAATAGTTATATATCTATTACTATTATAGATTTTGTGAATGCAAATTGATATGCTGAGACCATTAGAAGTCTCCTTGTAGACTGTACCTGAAGTTTAAGCTGGAGGCTTTCACCAATATTTATCATCTCCAGGGTCCTTCTTTTGGAAGGGAATCGAGCTGAAGGTATCCACAGGGCCTCTACGCAGAAAGTATGTTTAAGACGAGGCCATGTCAAGTTTTGGGCCATGCCAGGTCTAAGGGTATGATCTCTACGAGATAGAGCCACCGCTGACCTTGAAAGAATGACCATCAGCCTTTCTGACACATCACCAGTCATCTCGATACGCTAGGATCGAGTCCTTTTGTATTCTTGGCTGGACCCCGCCAATCACTCAGACACACCCATTATTATTTAAGAACTGTTCTCCATGATATTATTTCCTACCCGACATTGTGCCAAGTGATTCCATGGCACTTTCCTAGAACATTTGATTACTATAGACTGTGGTCCATGGAAACTTGGAAGCTTGATTCTACAGCGGCCTGTTGTTCGAACAACGTACCTGGAATGAAAGAACTGAAGACACATTCGGTGAGCTGTATGTGGACGGAACGGACATTCTTTTAGGCTTGGTCGATTATGGAAAACCTTGAGGCTCTGTGCCTGGACTAAACCTTTCCCCTGATTATTTGTATAGAACTATCTGTTTTAACTGCCTTGATGTTATCTTGTGCTGTCCTTTATTAAGTTATTAAAATTACTTTATATTTTACTCTGACGATCGCCATGTTATCTATGGGTCAGCCAGAAATACACCGCAGGGAATAGGCCCCGAGGTCGAAAGAGAGAGTGACAGTGAGTCCAGGGAACGGAGGAGGGTTGGCAAGCAAAGACCTATCCCAGCCAGAGCTATATAATATTATTGAAGAATTGTGACAGGATAATTGGGACCCTTCACGTAGCTTGTTACAGGCAGTCAAGCTGAAAAACATCTGATGGTTGCAGAAATGTGGTTTCTGAGGAAAATGCAAAGAATACCATGGACAGACAGAAAAACCAATGACCAAGTACTACAGGAGACAAATGAACATCGTAAACTTATTAGAGAAATTAGATGTAGACAGTCAAAATTTTTTGGACATGTTATGAGAAGAAATGGATTGGAGAACTTGGTGACAACTGGCAAGATCGAAGGAAACAGACCAAGAGGAAGACCGAGAGGAAAATACCTGGATGGCTTGGCCACATGGCATGGACGAGACATGAACACTGAGCTGATCCACGACACTGGTGATCGAGTGAAATGGCCAGTCATGACCGCCCACGCTTTCCGGCATGGCACATGATTGATTGATTGATTCTATTCTTAATCTCTATTGTGCACCGGTCTTAGTAGAGTCCATTCTTTGCACTCTCTGTTATTACAAGGTCCAACCACTGCTGTAGATCTTTTGCATTATCCCCCACCAATACTGTGTAATCTACATAGCGTTGATAAGTATATGCGGCTTCTCTTTGATCTCTCTCATTATTACTTCGCTATAGAGGGAGAAGAGATATTTATTTCTATAAGAAAACCGCGGGCAAATCTGTAATTAAAAAAAAAAATCGTTGTCTCGTGTAGTTCATACTACGTGTGCGTGTGGATTACTTCCCCTATTACCAGTGTCCCTCGCCATCAGGCGAACCAACTCCGACTTCTGAGGTATTTGTAATTTACGTCCCCAAGTCAAGGGACGAGAAGTCAACATGTTAGTACAGTCTGTAGGTAGAAACCGCTACTACTTTGTGTCATTTTATATTGTTTACCTCTACATTAGCACACCGGATATTTAAGAGAGTGCTTTCTTATCCATTCAGCCAAACTGACCCCCATCTGTAGTTTTGAAAATGTTTAAGTTGTTGACAATGTGATACCTGAATGTATTGTAGCCATTGCGGATTCTGAAGATTATTACTTGTTTCTTTTCCTATGAAGGTCGTGGTATTGACCGGTGTTGTCGTATCCCGGATGAATATTCCCCCATCGTTTCTGTGTTATAAGAGTGTTGGATTATTGTTCTGGTCTTATATTGTCAGTGGCGTAGTTAGGTGGGTGCAGGGGGAACAGTCGCTCCCTTTGTATTATTATTTTTTTAAAAGTGACGCCTGATTCACTTGTGAAATAAAAAGTCTCCATGTGAGCCTTTTTAAAAAATATGTGTTATGGCGCCGTTGTAAACGCCCGCTTTTCTAATGTTAGAGCCTGGCGTAGCCACTGCTCATTGTAAGGCATCGATATGTTATTCTAGAGTAGGCCTCCTCCAACAATTGCTAGTCTATCCGCTTCTGCATTCTCTTTAGTTTGACAGTGAGCCGGAATTCATTTTCTTTCTGTCTGTCTGTCTTTCTGTCTGTCTTTCTTTCTTATTTTGCATCAACATCCGATGTAGGCCAGCATGGCCGAATGGATGAGAACGCGTGTTCTTAAACATCCGGTGTGCTGATGCCGAAGTAAGCAGTGCAACCCCATACAACGCACAGTTGGACTAAAATGTTGACCTATCGTCCTTGACTTGGGAACGTAAATTACAAGTACCTCTGAAGTCGGAGTGGATTCACCCGATGGCGAGGGACACTGCTAATAGGGAAAGCTAATCGACGCGGAAAATTCAGTCCAGCATTACTAGAAGCTCATAGCGAACGAGCGCAAAAAAAAAAAAAATACTTGACACAGCAACAAGGTTTGGTGTGCTTGTTATTTGACCTAATCATGGTTAATATAACATTCTGAGACATAAGGTGGCAATTCAATGGTTAGACACGAATTCTGTATGTATACCATGGCATTATTGTGGGTTCAGGTGGACCATGGACATGGCTAATGAAGACACCTGTCACAATCCCGTACAACAGATAGAATTGGTTGTGTCTAAAGTTTGTCTCTTTGACTGATATCTTTAAATGAGAAGTGCAAGGAGGATCAGCCATAGAAATCACATCTCACCAAATAGACCGGACTGCTGAACAACAACAACAACAACAACAACAACAACAACAACAACAACAACTTGTAGTCACTTGATAACACTGTTATTCATACGAGGCTATTTATTAATTATAGATGAACACAATGACATGCATAACATACGTCCAGGCATTTTCATTGAAACATATCTATCTTTCTTCCGACGTGAATCCTGAATATACCACTGCCTTCACCAGACCTTTTTAACATAACTTGTTATGCTGTACGCTTCCCCTAGTCCGGCCGTAACTGTCCGAGTTTGTTCTCCGGACCAAGTTCCACTAACTTGCCCAATACTCAATTGCCTCGACTCATCACTTCCTTCTCGGTATATCGGGCCCGTTCGTTACATCCCTGTGCTAATCTATTTCTCCTTTGAATCGTTAATTACAGATTCCCACGAACACCGCATTTGGGATTTTCCTTTGTTTACCTGTCTGCTAGCAAGTTCTACTTGCTCGCTGGTGTTTTACCATGACGTATACGTGCTATAGCCGGCTTCGTGGCTTAAAGGTTAGCGACTTCTCTCCGTAATCTCGTATACTCTCGTAGGTAACGTGATGATGGTGAGAATCAGCAGTGGTTCAACTTACGGGGTATGTGAGCCGGCCGCTCAGAAAGCAATAGCAAACTGCTGAGCGTAATCTTGCCAAGAAATCAACATACAGCTGAAAGATGCCTATGTTGACAGCGATGTCCCTGTAAAGGATATGCAAAACATTTTTTTTTTAATACGTGATATACCATCCCACTGTCTTAGCGCTAACCCATTTGCTTGGAACTTTTGATTATCGTTCTTGACCTTTTCTTTCAGATTCTTAACCCCCACATCCACCGTATTGTGGACGTTATCACGCACGTTACAACACCTTTTACTGGGTGTCTAGTTGGTCATGCGTTGAAGTCCACTTTGTTCCTGCATCGCAGCGCTGTCGTCATTTAGAGGTGATAGATTCAAATTTCGGCATGGTAATCACAACTTTAAATTTTTATGTTGCCATAAATACATATGGTGTCAGTCATCTTCATTCCACCAAAAATTGTTTGGAAATGTCATGAAACTATTGTTAAGTACTGCTGTTATTAGAGATTCTAGTTGTAAATAAAAGGTGACAAACAAAATTATGGATCTTCTTCTCTTTCTTCTTCTGCGTTCGTCCGGAATGTTGCTTTAGACGTAATTGCGTTGTGCCTGTTTTAAGTTTACAGCAGAGCTGTGATATGTGCACCTTTCGGCCGATACATCCGACTTCTTCAGGCATTTGTTGGCCTGGGTACCTTCCCGGGTGTTTTGTAGGTCGTTTGATTCTCAGTGTTGTGTTATTTCCTCACCCCAGCTGGCCCATTTAGAACAGATGAAGACATACCAGTCACCGGTCAAGGGAAGGGCATTCCCTGCCATCCAAGGGGGTTTCCATAATTGCAGAGCCGACACATAATGCGTTAGTACTGGGTTCACCCAAGGAATTGTCATGTCCTGCACATGGCTGATTAGCTCCATTTCGAATATTGGGCCTTCCGTAAATGAAGGATCCAATTTCCCTGCCATTATTCATTATAGTATACCGAGGATATTATGCCGGGTCCAAAATTTACTGACCAAACCGGAAGGACAACGTTGTTAGTCTCACACTGTCCATCTCATCTCCCAATTGTCTGTTATCCATTTTATGAGGCCAGGTTGATACCAGAGTCATAACGGGAGGAGTTTTTAAAGGCAAACGGATCGACTTCGTTGCACCTGGTTTGATCTTTTATGGCTTGGCCACTTTCCACATAGTGGAATATTGAAAGCGTCACGCAGTGCACGAACTCCGTAGCGACGACTCCCAGGAGTGTCCGAGAAAATTGCACCAGTGAACTGACTTGCAGAGTCCTAGAAAGAAACCCAAGAACTTCAAAGCACAAGACTGGCAGCTCAAGCACTTCACCATAGAGGTCCCCATATCTCACATGGTGAAGTTTCAGCCAGATCCAGTGGGCCAACCAGTGAGCACATATAAGTCACTCACACACCTGATTATAATATTTAATATATATTATTATAAATATCAAACAATTCTGAAAATTTCACCAAAGTACCTCATCATCATCAAGTACCCTGCCAGCTGGCATGGGCGTTCATGGCTCTCCACAGATCTCGGTCTTTGGTGTTCTGGATCAACTCTGCTGATGATATTCTTCAATGCCACCGTCTTCGCAATCCATCCAGCATAATTTCTCCTGTTCTGCCCCTTCCTCTCTTCCCTTAGATCTCTCCAGTTAGTCACGATGTTCTCCAATGCCTCTCTTCTCATCACATGACCGAAGAAAGCTGTTTATCTCTTTCTTATTGTTGTAAATAATGTTCTAGTTTCATTTGCCTGTTTCGGGCAATCATTGTTAGTTACTCTGGCAGTCTAAGGGACTCGCAACATTCGTCTCAGGAACCACATCTCTGTTGCTTCTAATTTCTTCTTAATTTGTTCATTTACATTCTAAGATTCACTGCTATACAACAAAGCAGGTTCTATATAGCACTTCAGCACTATCTTTCTTACATTAAGTGATAAGGTAACCTACCTTATATTAACTGCTTCAACTCCGAAGGATAATAATGTCCCCACCCATTTGAACAGGAGGGAGTTTTTTTTAAGAAGATGTAGTTTATGAGAATAATGTTGAGAATACAGAGGTAGAGAAAACAATCAAACACTGAGATACTGATTACAAGGATAACTCATCAAAACCATAAGGAAAAGACAAATTAATTTGATGGGAGGTAACAACAGAAGTGATTGTATACAGAATTTAACTGATTGCAGGAAAATACTAGGAATGAGTGTCACAGAAAGACAAAGAACGATGTTTGTGGAAAGCTCTTGGCAACAAATAGTGAAATTGATTATGTGGTTGTTTCGGGATTTGAAATTTAAATATTGAGCACAACCCACTACTGGCAACGCCGATCGCATTCTGATATGAACCTAAGGCCTATCCACGTCAATATGGAAGCACTATACTCGAGTTTCGCCCTCATTTGAGCTCGTCAGTAGTGCATATCCCTGACCGGATCCGGAAACAGTCCCGGATCACGCGTGTGAAGCGGGTGTGTAACCACGCGGCACACACTGGACACACCAAATTATCACAACAGAACATCACAACGCTACCCATCGTAGGCTATGCTCAAGATTGCCCAATCGCCGCGACCGACGTCCGTCAATCGATGGGACCCGAACGATCAGGACTTCTCACTGGCAAGGAACACCAGGCCTCCTAAACAAACTCGAGTCCAGTGTGTGCCGCGTGGTTACACACCCGCTTCACACGCGTGATCCGGGACTGTTTCCGGATCCGGTCAGGGATATGCACTACTGACGAGCTCAAATGAGGGCGAAACTCGAGTATAGTGCTTCCATATTGACGTGGATAGGCCTTAGGTTCATATCAGAATGCGATCGGCGTTGCCAGTAGTGGGTTGTGCTCAATATTTAAATTTCAAATCCCGAAACAACCACATAATCAATTGATTATTGCTCACTGGATTTAGGAGGCCTGGTGTTCCTTGCCAGTGAGAAGTCCTGATCGTTCGGGTCCCATCGATTGACAGACGTCGGTCGCGGCGATTGGGCAATCTTGAGCATAGCCTACGATGGGTAGCGTTGTGATGTTCTGTTGTGATAATTTGGCGTGTCCAGTGTGTGCCGCGTGGTTACACACCCGCTTCACACGCGTGATCCGGGACTGTTTCCGGATCCGGTCAGGGATATGCACTACTGACGAGCTCAAATGAGGGCGAAATTCGAGTATAGTGCTTCCATATTGACGTGGATAGGCCTTAGGTTCATATCAGAATGCGATCGGCGTTGCCAGTAGTGGGTTGTGCTCAATATTTAAATAGTGAAATACTAGGAATGATAACATAGGAAGAAAAGATGTTTATGGAAAGCTCTTGGCAAATATAATAAAATAAGGAACACCAACTTAATCAAAATATTAAATGACAGAGAGGGTAGGAGAATCTTGATTACCAGTGTTTGCACCAGACCAGGCAGAAGTCAAAAATAATGAAGATCAGTAGTTATTAGTGTTTGTTACAGACCAATCAGAAGATAGAAGTAATGAAAATCAGCAATTTTAAATGTTTGCTCCAGACCAGGCAGAAGACAAGTAATGAAAGGCAGCAATTGTCAGTATTTGTTCCAGACCAGGAAGGAAACAGAAGTAATGAAAAGCAGCAATTGTCAGTGTTTGTTCCAGACCAGGCAGAAGACAGAAGTAATGAAAAGCAGCAATTGTCAGTGTTTGTTCCAGACCAGGCAGAAAACAGAAGTAATGAAAAGCAGCAATTGTCAGTGTTTGTTCCAGACCAGGCAGAAGACAAGTAATGAAAAGCAGCAATTGTCAGTGTTTGTTCCAGACCAGGCAGAAGACAGAAGTAATGAAAAGCAGCAATTGTCAGTGTTTGTTCCAGACCAGGCAGAAGACAAGTAATGAAAAGCAGCAATTGTCAGTGTTTGTTCCAGACCAGGCAGAAGACAAGTAATGAAAAGCAGCAATGGTCAGTGTTTGTTCCAGACCAGGCAGAAGACAGAAGTAATGAAAAGCAGCAATTGTCAGTGTTTGTTCCAGACCAGGCAGAAGACAAGTAATGAAAAGCAGCAATTGTCAGTGTTTGTTCCAGACCAGGCAGAAGACAGAAGTAATGAAAAGCAGCAATTGTCAGTGTTTGTTCCAGACCAGGCAGAAGACAAGTAATGAAAAGCAGCAATTGTCAGTAATTGTTCCAGACCAGGCAGAAAACAGAAGTAATGAAAAGCAGCAATTGTCAGTGTTTGTTCCAGACCAGGCAGAAAACAGAAGTAATGAAAAGCAGCAATTGTCAGTGTTTGTTCCAGACCCGGCAGAAGACAAGTAATGAAAAGCAGCAATTGTCAGTGTTTGTTCCAGACCAGGCAGAAGACAGAAGTAATGAAAAGCAGCAATTGTCAGTGTTTGCTCCAGACCAGGCAGAAAATAGAAGTAATGTACATCAGAAATTTTAAGTGTTTGCTCCATACCAGGAAAAAGTAATGAAAAGCAGCAATTGTCAGTGTTTGCTACAGACCAGGCAGATGACAGAGGTAATAAAAATCAGCAATTGTCAGTTTGCTTCAGAATAGGCAGAAAATAGAAGTAACGAAAATCAACTGGAAAGGGCATACCTTATTAAGTAAATAACACTGATCTTTGAAGTCTAACTGAGTAATATGCTCACAGACAGTGGTACAGGTGTTAGAAAAATTGAAACAAAAGAGTTCAATGCATTACTAAGTCTGGGACTCTAGGGATTTCTCTAGGAGTTTGTATTCATAGGCTTACTTTTCTGAGAGTCCTCGCCTCCTTCTCCTTTTCTTCTTCTTCCTCTTTCTTTCTCCTTTTTCTTCTTCTTCCACTTCTTCATCTTTTTACCCTTCCTCCTTTTTCTTCTTCTTTATTTCTCTTCCTCTTTCTCATTTTTCTTCTTCTTCCTCCTTATTCCTTCTTCTTCTGCTTCTTCTTCATCATCTTCTTTGGTGAAATGCATTTGCTATGCGCCTATTCCAGCATGGATCACAAACAGTATTGTGCATAGCATCCATTGTAGTTTGTAGATGTCCATTTTCTAGACCCCTGCCAGATAGGCCAACATCTTCTGACTTTGAAGATTGAGATATTTTTTCTGGAATTCCTCCTCCCAAAGGCAGATTGCCTTCTTGAACTTATGGGCTCTGGGTTTGTGATTGTACTTCAGTTTTTCCAGCTAAATTTGCCGGATTGTTTGTTCACTGACAAAGACTGGTCAAAACATTCACTTGTAGCTGTGTGTGTTTTGCTTTCGTCAAGCATCCTAGTTAAATTATCATAATATAATAATTATGTATTCATTCGAGTTAAAAATATAAGCGTGGCAATTGTTCATAAAACAATAGGAAATACAAACAGTTAGGTATGTGTATCTCTTGCGAAAAGATGAGACATACTAAACACGGACATAGTGTACACACCTTACAGTGGACTCCATAAAGGTGGACATAAATCACAGAGAGAAAAGACCAAAAAGGAAAAGATAATGCAAAAGATATATAACAATAAAAAAAAAATATTCTAGGGCACAACAAATGATGTTTCGATGATATAAATCTTCATCAGGGAAGTAACAACACAAACTGTTTGTATTTTCTATTGTTATATCCTGCTGCAGCCGTTGCTGCTTTTATTTCACAAAACAAGTACAACTGCAGATATAATCCATGCAATTGCATACATAATCTGTACTACTGCAGATATAATCTCTACAACTGCAGGTTGTACAAATGTAGGCATGAATTTACTATAACAATGGACAAACAAAAAAAAAAAAACAACCTCCTAAACACAAAAGATGATGGCATATGATTATTTTAATAGTGTGTAATTTCAAATTTTCATAACAGAATACCTCTTATACAAATACAAATTTCCAGAATAGCATTTAAAATCTACCTAGCAGTATGAAAATATATAGTCATGGTGTTTCAATGACATAACTATACATTTGTAACAAAAAACCTTTGCTCATTCTGTACTAAGAACAACAAATCATCACACATTAACCATTAATTACAAACAAACAATCTTAAATGATTAATTGTCTTAAGCGACTTCCCATATCTGCCATGGGCTTATAAATTCCTGAAATGTAGTCATTGCATTATAATGCAACATGTCTGCTACCGTATTAACAACTTTTAAGTCATAACCGTGACACACCCCTACTTCCCATGTCCTGCCATTAATGTTTGTTTGGTCCAAACATACTTTTTTTTGACACTGAATCTGCTAATTTTCTTGTCTTATATTACACCAGTGGATCCTTGGTGATGTAGTGCATTTGCCTAACGACTCAATGGTTTTGGGTTCAATCCCCGATAGTCATAGGGCTGGACTGTCCTTTCTTTTATAAGAACAGTTCTGTCATTGATGTCATGGTCATGTATGGAGTAAGTGAACAAAGTCCACCGATTCTCTTGGTTTAGAGCGGTTCAAAGATTTTAACTAGCGCCAGTAACTGGATGAGTGAGTGTTTACAAGACAGTAAGATGGGAAGCATGGCCGAATGAATCAGAGTTCTTGCTATTAAAATTTCCAGTGTGCTGATACCGAGGTAGCCTGTTGAACCCCTGCACTGGTTGGTTGGACTAAAATGTTGGCTTCTTGTCCTCAACGTAAATTACAAGTACCTCAGAGGTTGGAGTGGAATCACTTAATGGCAAGGGGCACTGGTAATAGGGAAAACTAATCCACAGGTGAACATGAGTCTAGTGTACTAGAAATGGTAGCACATGACCTCACCATATTATTCCCTTCTTCTAGAAGATATTCCATTAATTTTGGTTGTCTGAATTATTTTTTGCTTCTCTTTAAAAGTGTTCATGTTCATTAACAGACAGGAATATATAACTTTACTGACTGAAGAGTCACCACACATTGAGGAAATGGCATACACAGATAGAGAGATACGGATTGAACATGTTAGTTTTAGTTGTAAAGAAAGAAAACAAGAATTGTTAGTTAGGAAGATACTCATACAAGATACCCATTAATTTTTTTTATATAAATGAAACCATCAAAGATATGTAGTACTAGGAATCATTGACATGTGCTGTACACATCATTGACACAAGGATACAGAGTCAAAGATATGTGATAGCAGGAATCATTGACATGTAGTTGAGGAGTCAATAACCTTTGGCTCTAGAAATCAATGGCTTGTGGTTGTAGGAGTCAGTCACGAAGGGAAGTCAATAAGTCACAAATGGCTGTAGATAAATAACTAAATATGATAACAACTTGAAACCAGTTTATTATTATACATACATTGTCCCTTTATTTCTCAACATAATTTTCACCAGCATTGATGCACTTATCCCATCGTTTTATCAGTCCTCCCAAACCGGCTGCATAGAACTGCGTGCTCTGTTTTCTAAACCACGTTTTCACTTCACAACTAAGGTGGGAAGTTCTGGAACATCCACCTTATACCCCCAACTTAGCCCCTAGCGATTTCCATCTTTTTGGTTCAACGGAAACCCACCTTGGCGGGAAACATTTTGCGAATGACGCCGAAGTTGAATGTGAAGTGAAAACGTGGTTTAGAAAACAGAGCACATAGTTCTATGCAACCTGTTTGGGAGGACTGATAAAACGATGGGATAAGTGCACCAATGTTGGTGGAAATTATGTTGAGAAATAAAGGGATAACGTATGTATAAAAATAAACTGATTTCAAGTTGTTATCATATTTAGTTATTTTTCTACAGATATTTGTGACTTATTTATTGACTTCCCCGCGTATATTATTTTAAAGAAAATGTTGCATATCCCTTGCAGGACGTTGCAGTCAACACCAGCATTTTTCAGCTGCTGTTGACGTACTAGGCAAGTTTTTACGTTCAGTAGCTTGCCATTGCTTTCGGAACGACCGGCTCCCATACCAGCACATATAACACAATGCGACACGGCCTGCATATATGCAATTGTGAACACCAAAAGGGTATGATACCGGAAGTCAATGACATCAACAGAAATAAATGACAGATAGTGATGAAATAAATAAAATGTGACAATAACAACAGTGACATTTACAAATCAAAGCACAGTGTACAAAATTCATCACAAATCAAGTAATAGTGCACATCAATCAAATACTGTCCCCCTGTTGCTTCAAAATCAATAAAATAAAAAATGTTAAAAGTAAGTCACTGGCCAACCATAAAACCATTTTATAATCTCAAAGTTTATCCAAATAAAAAAACAAAGCTATAAACATTGTCAAAATAAAACGTCTGTTAGATTTAAGAATTGTCTTGTATACACATAGAAAATTAATCACAAAATGAAGAAATTAGCACATGAAATCAGGTAGTATGTTACTGACAAAACATTCCTTTAATCAAGTAACATTAATATTCAACTGTGGAATCTAATAATTATTCCATATCTGGTTCATTGCACTATATGGTTCTGAAACATGAATCTTAAAATAAAAATTAGATTAAAAGAAAGTAAAAGTTATTGAGATGTAGTTTTATTGCAGAATGCAAGGAATAAGTTAGCTGCATAGCCTTTACAGGACGTCATAGTCAACTCCAAAATGGTTTAGCTGTTTGTGGTTTCTTGTCAAGTTTACATCCAGTAGTTTGCCATTGCTTTCTGAACTACAGACACTCATACCATTGAATTAAAACCAGCGCATGGTGGTCTGCTGCTAAATCTCTCGCAGCTGTGTTTCGAACAAGTAGACAGAGCCTGTTGCCTTGGATGGAATGTGTCTAGAGCAGTGGTTCTCAACCAGTGGGGAATTCCTCCTCCTCCCCCCAGAGGGTAATTTTAGGGTTTCGGAGGGGGGGGGGGGAAGATTAGGATTATTTCAAGACCGCGTTAATACAAGAACCGATTACTTGATATTGCTTTTCTCTCCATACTTTACGGTTCTGTACTTACCGCCCTTCTGAAATTAGTTTTAGTTTAGGTTAGTTTAGTTCAGTTTAGTTTAGTCGATGGATCAACATCACGGCACACGGGTTCAACCCATATGTACTCCGTTTTCCTCCTAACTCAAAGAGTCTGGAGAAACTCAGCTCAGTGCACGAACTCCATAGCACCGGCGAGGATCCTGAAAAAATTAGTTTTATAATGAAGTAGACCCGCAAATAACGTTTTATGTAGACGTCTAGACTAGTTCTAGTATGTGTTATTAAATTTATCATCCATTTTTAGTATACTGTGGGGGGGGGGGGATTGATAGGGAGGAAATACGAAAAGGGGGAGGGGGAATGACATTCTGAACATATGGTGAAGGGGTGCATGGGCCAAAAAAGGTTTAGAACCACTGGTCTAGAGTAAGCAAACCTAGCACACATATTGACCTTTGAGGTGTGTAACTAGGTGTGTAACTAGGTGTGACACGCTTTCCTTGAAAGAGGAACACAGAAGAAGAGGATGAAGTTTGAAATAAGAAATGCTAATGCATTTTGTTGATGACAATGGTGAGGTCTCATACCTATTAGGTCACCAGAAAACAAATATGCTGAGACACATGAAAGACAAAGGTCTTGAAGCTCATTGTGTCAGAAATTGAAAGTGTACAAATTTACTGTTTGAAAAGTTAAAAAAGGTAACAATATTTTAACTGTTTCAGTGGCAAAGGTTACTATTTCGCCAAATTTGACCCCCCCCCCACCATTTGGCGTGAAGGATGATATATCACCATACTAGGGTCATCATGTTATTTGTTATGTTTCGTGGTATCTTCCATAATTTCAATGCTCCGTGAATGGAAATCACATTAAAATACTTGTTCATGTATGGTCCAAACCCACTGTTTGTTTGACATTGAATCAGTTAAATCACCTGCTTGAAAGTTACAAAAATATTACAATCTCATATATTATTCAAAACTGACTAATAGTCATTTTGACACTGTCTCACTGCATATAAAAATTACAGTTTCTGAATCACAAGATTAATATAGCCAATGGTAATATTTTTTAAATATCAAACAATCCACATTATTGCATACATTTAAGGCAGTACTGAAATTATCCAAATGTTTAACAATAAACAAAGACATACTGTTCTACATATTTCATTCATTTTCCACCTAGCAACTTGCTGTACGTTTATATGTTACTCCATACATAACAATAACGTATAATATATATTTATAGTTATGAAGAAAACTGAAAGAGTTTTGGGCCTGTTGGGTGTAAATGATCAGCATACTGTGATTTTCTTGGTGCAAAATGATATAAATGATCACATGAAGTTTATAATTAAATTTAACAACACAAACCACGCAGAACTCTTGTATTTACTAACGGCCACACAGAAACTTCAGAAAGGCATGGTCAAGGGGTTACAATGCCCCTAACAGCACAATCACACATCATCGCATGTGTGTTCTGTTCCTCATTAAAGCAAGACATGTTGGTTTTCTAGTGGTGAAATAATAATTGTATCCTTTATGCCGAGGTGACAACTGCTTGGCAAGTGGCTTTTTTTTTTCTTAGTCCAGCTAGTCCTACTGGTAAACACCGACAATAGTATAAATGCTGTAATAAAATTCAAAACAATGTTTTCCCGTAGTGAATTTTAATAACGAAGACACAAACAAATTGCACGATTTATTGCCTGGCATATTTCGCTGCATCTCGTCAGGTACATACTGCAGAATTCACACAACATAAAGTAAAATAACTAGATAAATCCTTCAAGTTGAAATATACACAGTTCATATATGATTCATTATATACAAAATATATATTTATTATTTATTATATCAATTGCTAGGCATATGCTCAAAAGCGGCCATGTGATTGATAGAGATATTACCTTTCGCATGTTATTTAACACCCAAAATACTCACTTGTTAAAGTTTGCAGAAGCAATAATGATTAATCTACACAAGCCAGATTTGTGCAAACAGAAAGACATGTTAGTCAGCTTAAAATTACCGTGGTAGACAATTGACATTATTGTGCGAACATGTGTATATTTCAGGTTGAAGGATTTATCTAGTTATTTTACTTTATGTTGTGTGAATATTTGCAGTATGCACCTGACGAGATGCAGCGAAATATGTCAGGCAATAAATCATGCAATCTATTGGCTGTAATAAAAGTATTTATCAATATGTACACAGGAAGTAAACAATGGAGTCAGTGATTGAGCAGAATCAAAACTGGCCAGATTTCAGCAGTAAGAGATTTAAAACAAATAATGACAACATTCTGACACTGACAATAATCAGTAACAGTCGAATAGATTCTGATGAGAATGGAATGTGAGACAGAAAATATATGTACAATAAACTGAATCCAAGCCACCAACTGAGATGGCTAGTATGCAATTTCTTATTGTCTGCAGAATTTGAATATACAAATAATGTAGATACATTTACGTAGCAGCCTCACTATTTCTACATACATCCTTACTTACATATTGCCTGCAGGATTAAACATACTAATGATGTAGATAAACTTACGTAACAGTCTCACTATATCTACATAAATCCTTACTTACATATTGTTGAGGCAAGCAAAGGCTCATGATTGCCAAAAGCTCTAATCATCATCATCAACATCATGTAGCAGTCCCTTTGCATATAGTCGCTGTCATCTCCATCTGCTGAAAGGTTTCTGAGTCTCTCACCAGTTCTTCTTCCTCATGCACTCTCATGCCCAAGGTATCTTCACACTGGCTAACCCTTGCTTTTTCTTTTCAGGAACCACGCCTTCCATAGTGTTCTTTCCAAGCCACAGTGATGTTTAATATGGAAAAAGTATTCCAGTTTCTGAACTATGATAATGTTCATGAACCAGGTTTCTTCGTTGTTCAGATCTCATAGAATGTCTTAATTTTTCATCGGCTATCTCTCAACTAGCAGGTCCCTTGCAGAACGTCGCTCTAATCATGGTGCACACACAACAAAAAAACTCTGTCTCTTGCTTTTCCTCATACACCCTCATGCCAAAGGTGTCTGCAGTGTCCTGTGTCCATCTTTGTTTGCTGCTGGTTGAGACCAATCTCTTCTTCCAGAAACACGCCTTCCATCAATGTTCTCTCAAGCCACTGTGACATTCAGTGTGACCAAAGTATTCCAGTTTCCGAGATATATGTTGTTTGAGAACCAGTTGTCTTTGCATGTTATGACCTTGTATAATGCCATTAGCTTTCTTCTTCTTGGCCCATGATATTGTAAGAACTTTTTGAGAACATCTCCCTGGCCAAGGGGTTAGTGACATTGTTTATAATCCGTGTATCCACGTGAGGAAAACAGCAGCTGCGAGAATCGGCAGTGGTTCGCGCTGCGCTGGTAATTTACTGGGGTATGTGAGCCTGTTGTTCAGAAAGCAATGGCAAACTACTGAACGTAAAAACTTGCCTAGTATATCAACAGCAGCTGACAAATGTTGGTGTTGACTGCAACGTCCTGTAAGGGATATGCAAATTTCAAAAAAAAATTTCAAAATCCCCCAATATTCTTATTTAGTGATTGTGATATGGTACGTGACTCACATCCATTTGTTTTTGTGTGTGCGTGCACATCCTTTATAGGACATTACAGTCAACACCAGCTTTTCTGCTGTTGTGATCTCTTGGCAAGGTTATATTCAGCAGTTTGCCATTGCTTTCTGAACAACCGGCACCGATACCAACGCAATGCGGTCTGCTACCAAATCGCACGCAGCTGTGATCCGCTTGTTACCAAACGAAATATTGTTCTCAAAAATGTTACTTTAATAATTTGATTACTGGTGTCAAACTACTGAACTAAAACTTGCCAAGAGATCACAAAGAGACAAAACATGCTGGAGTTGACTGCGACGTCCTGTCAAGGATATGCAACTAACTTTTTTAAAAACTGGTGTTGTACCTTTGACTCTCAATACTATTTAACCTCTGCATGGCCTTGGGAAGTGCCACAAGCTGTAGTAATGTTTTTAAATAACTTTCAAAATGAGCATGCAAACACAAGCTTTGAGCAGATATTAAAATTCCCAAGTTTTAACATTTAAAATAACATAATAACATATATATCTTTCTTCTTCCCCTCCTCATTTTACAAAGAAACAAATGTTTCTTCTAATTGTTGGCACTCATGAATTGACCTGAAAGGCAGCAGACAAAAAAAAAAAAAAACCAACAAAAAAAAAAAACACAATCAACAACAAAAAAGAACATACCACGACAAACACATATGTTCTGTACTAAGATAATGCTATCACATCCGCCTGAATCTTTAATTTAAAATGTAATTTTAGGCCACCTTTAGCACAACGGGAGCATATAGTGCAGTTTCTCTCTGGCTGGCCTCCTGGTCATGGGCTCTAATCAAGATTGGGGTGGATATTTACAAATAATCTGGGCTCCCAGGTCGACACAGTCTAACATGGCTACCAGAAAATGTCTTGGAAGTAAAATGGCTGACTTGATACTGACACCATCACTATACGGGTGCTGATTGGTCTATAAATATATAGATCTAGTATCATGTGCACAATGCACCACTGGCATGTAAAAGGGCTGTTTAATTACTTGATTTTGCACAATATTGCTTCCTTTTACATTCCTTCCCAGATATCCAATCCAGATTCAGATATTAACGTTACTGTTAGGTTGTTAGATCTCCATAAACTTTTTCACAGACCATAACTTGCGAGAGTAAACATTATAAACATTATTATTTAATGTATATTTTACACTGTAGAATTCTTCAATAATGAAGTCTTTTCATTAGTGTCTGCAGCGCCGATCCCAGTTACAGCTTCCTCGTCGTCGGATATGTCAATCTCCATGTCATCAACATCGGCACGGCTGTAGGTAGTATTGATGAAGAGGAGGAGAGGAATAGTTGAGCCAACAGTGCCAAGGAAACACCAATTCATCCACTGAGTTCCTGTACAGAGAGATATGGTATACATGCATCAAATACTGTTGGACGATGACTGGAAAAACTGATGCAAAAACACTTACAGTTGATAATATTGAATAGGGATGTGATACTGGAAGTGAAGAGTACTTGAACAAGACGTGCAGATCTGGACACAAGTGTTTTACAAGGACAAAGACAAGTGTTATACAAGGTCAAAGACTCATTTAAATATGATCTCTGTGGTGAAATGGTTAAGCTAGCTAGCTGCCGTACATGCTGAAGGTTGTGTTTTCATGTTTGGACTCATCATTTAGATAACAGCAACTTTGCCAGAGACCGCTTTGTGGTAATTACTGAAGCTCAGGAGTTCATGTTGTGCCATTCTTCAGACAGAGTCCGGGCCAGATTGGATAGACTCAGCACAATAAAGTCAATTGTTGTAACTTTAAGCACCTTGTGTCACGACTTATTGTTTTACAAGGACACACACGTATCTAGTCACTGGAATCAAAGATCATCTTCAGCCTACTTGAATGAATGCAATAAAGCTCTAATCTCTTCAGTTAGAACACACTTTCAGTGCATGATCTCTGTAGCAGTGGTACGGATCCCAGTGTGTGTATACCAGAAGCAAACATATTATAAATATTGTTTCACGAGCAGGTCGTTCAAATTTTGAAATGTTGCTAGGAATTTTCATGTGTGTAACATGCACATGGCTATCCTTTGTTCGCACCCTTGTTTGAGAAACCTAGGCATTCAGTACATTACTCAGGGGAATATAACATAATGGGGTTTCTGAAAAATAAATCCACAACTGTATTCAGACCCAGCAGTTTTTGAGTTAGAGGCAGCTGCCATATCTCTAAGCCACTATGAAGATAAAAGGTTAGAGGTTAGTGAAGGTAACCTTATGGTAGAAAATGGGTGGTACGGGGTGTCAGGCATTGGTAGCACCTTTCGTAAGGTTGACTCATGTCCTTTTCAGGACCCATCCCCCACTGGTTCAAGCCTGACACCCAGCTCACGCCTGTGGCTCCTAGTAGCTGTCAGCATGCAACAGCAACCACTCCCCGGGCAACAGCTGTGAGATGCTGGCTAAACCAGGCATGGGTTGCCGATTTGGTGTCAAACCAAGCGGTGAACTAGTGTATGCCTACCCAGCATGTGAAGACAGGATCCAGCAGACTGCGAAAAAAAAATCATTCTTGATTCAACGGGCAAGACGGCGTTTACCTGCAAAGAGTTGTGGAACGTAATGAGTACGGCAAGGCACGTAGAGCGCCCTGGTCATCCACTGCACCTATATTCGTCTCCAGTCGTCTTGACTTGTCTAGCCACTGGATTCAGATGGACTCACGTGAGAGAGTGAGGTCGACGAATTGCGCAACTCTTCCTCACTTTAATCCAATTCATCGCGCAAGTCATTCTTCATCCAACGTCATATATCACCTTCAAGCCCTGTGGCGATGGGCGAGCGGCGAAGCGGCAGGCGTGGGTACGTGCACACTGGTGGCTCAGGCCATATGGTCGTCTTCTACTGATCGGCGCAGCAGTGGGATTCGGCAGCCCCCCTGAGCGACTGAGTAGCCCTCTATAGGAACACACTGCTCACCTCCATAGCATGAGGAAGGGGCTTGAAAAGGTGCCCTAAACATTGTCTGCTCCATCACTACATAACCAGCCAGCCGCGGTTGGTGGGTACCCTAAACTGCGGTTGACACACAAACAAAGAAAAAAAAAACAGGTAAAGCTAAAAGAGCAAACCATATTCCCTTAACAATCGGAACTTGGAATGTTCGCAACCTACTTGACAGAGATGGCGCGTCGAGTCCAGAGAGACGAACAGCACTGATTGGGAGAGAGCTAGGCAGGTACAACATCGACATTGCAGCCTTGAGCGAGACACGACTTGCAGAAGAAGGCCAAATCTGTGAAATAGGTGCCGGCTACACATTTTTCTGGAGTGGAAGGAAAAGCGAGGAAAGACGCCAATCCGGTGTGAGACAAACTTATACTCCTTGAGGATTTCAATGCCAGAGTAGGCACGAACACCACCTCTTGGAGTGGCATTACTTGAAAGCACGGAGTCGGAAATTGTAACAGCAATGGACTCCTCCTTCTTCAGACATGTGCCGAACACGATCTCCTGATTACCAACACAATTTTCCTTCTCCCCATAAGAAACAGGACATCGTGGATGCACCCTCGATCGAAACACTGGCACCTCATTGACTATGTCATCGTCAGGAGGAGTGACAGACAAGACGTTCGGGTGACAAAATCCATGTGTGGTGCCGAATGCTGGACAGACCATCGTCTCATTATCTCGAAAATAAACATACACATCAAACACCATGGCGTCCTCAAAGGGTGAAAATGCAAAAAAAACAAAAAAAAAACAAAAAAAAAACTAAATGTTACCCGCCTAAACAGCAAGAAAAAGCAGTTGTCGTTTGAAAATATGCTGGAAGACCGCCTCAAGCCCAATGCTGCAGCTAAACAGGATACAGAAACATAGTGGAGAGTCCTAAAGAACATAATTTACAACACTGCTATGGAAATCCTGGGTCTAACCACACCCCCCCCCCCCCGAAAGCATAAAGACTGGTTTGATGAAAATTCCGAAGGCATCAACCAATTGCTGGCCGAGAAACATCTCCTCAAGGCACATTTGAATGGCCCGAAGTCAATATTAAAAAAGATGCCTTCAAGAACATTCAGAGAGTAGTGCAGCAGAAACTTCGGCACATGCGGGACTCCTGGCTAAGCAGCAAAGCTGATGAAATTCAAGGCTTTGCTGACAGACATGATATGAAAAACTTCTACGACTCACTGAAAGCGGTTAGTGGTCCTACATCACCAGGCATAGTTCCCCTCCTCAGTGCAGATGTGGGAACATTGGTCATCAATAAGAAAGAAATCCTTCAACGCTGGGCAGAACATTTCAGCAACATCTTAAATACAACTTCCTTTTTCGATGATGAAACCATCAACTGCCTTCCCCAAGTTCCCATCAATGATACACTTGATGACCTGCCAACCATAGTGGAAGTAAACAAAGCCATCCAGCAACTCTCCAGCGGCTAGGCACCTGGTCCTGACTCATACAAGGCATGTGGGCCGGTCCTAACAGAGCAGCTTCACCAAGTCTTTACAAACATATGGGTGAACGAGACCATGCCACAAGATTTCGAGGACGCGTCAATAGTCCACCTTTACAAACGTAAAGGAAACCGCCAATACTGTGACAACCTCCGAGGCGTCTCCTTGCTTTCAATTGCAGGGAAGATACTCGCCAGAATTCTTCTATATCGCCTCACGGCCCATCTCGATCAAGGTCTTCTTCCTGAGAGTCAATGTGGCTTCAGAAAAGTACGTGGAACTGTTGACATGATTTTTGCTGCGAGGCAGCTGCAAGAGAAATGTCAGGAACAGAACTGCGAAATGTTCTCCACTTTCATTGACCTTACCAAGGCTTTTGATACAGTCAGCAGAGAAGGACTGTGGAAGATTATGGCAAAATATGGCTGTCCACGAAAGTTTGTCCAAATAGTGCAGCTATTTCATGATGGCATGCAGGCAAGAGTACAGGAAAATGGTGAACTGTCTGAACCCTTTCCTGTCACCAATGGAGTGAAGCAAGGATGTGTCCTGGCACCAACACTGTTCAGCCTCATGTTTTCAGCTATGTTGACGAATGCCTTCGAGAACAACGACATTGGAATAGACACCAACTACCGCATGGATGGAAAGTTATTCAATCTCAGAAGGCTGAAAGCTAAAACCAAAATTAACAGCGACACCGTCAGAGAGCTCCTGTTTGCTGATGATTGCGCTCTATACGCCAACTCAGAGGCGGACATGCAACATAATGTTTCAGCTTTCTCACATGCCTGTGCCAACTTTGGGCTCAATATCAACTTGGAGAAGACTGTAGTTATGTACCAGCCAGCTCCATGGAATAATCACACTGTGCCGAATATCAAAGTGAATGGTCATAGACTAAGTGTTGTGGACAAATTCACCTATCTTGGCAGCACTGTGTCACAAGCTGCCACAATTGATGATGAAGTGAATGCAAGAATCTCCAAGGCCAGCGGCCTTTGGCAGACTGTACAAGAATGTATGGGACAGAAATGGAATAAGTCCTGCAAACAAAGCTGAAAGTCTACAAAGCAGTTGTATTATCCACACTGCTATATGCTTGTGAAACCTGGACTGTTTATCAGCGACACGCTAGGAAATTAAACCACTTCCACACAGTCTGCCTTAGGAAGTTACTGAAGATTAAATGGCAAGACAAGATCCCAGAACTGAAGTCCTAGAAAGAGCGTCCATGCCCAGTATCCACACTGTACTAATGAAGAATCAGATTCGCTGGGCTGGTCACTTGACTCGCATGCCAGATCACAGGTTCCCTAAACGAATTTTTTACGGCGAGTTGTGTTGTCGTAAACACTCCCAAGGCGGCCAGAGGAAACGCTTTAAAGACACTCTGAAAATCTCACTGAATGCTTTTGGAATTCATCATGACACCTGGGAGACTGCAGCCAGAGACTGATATTCGTGGCGTGCATCATTACACAAGGGTGCAGTCACTTGTGAGGCAACCAGGACTGCAAGAGCTGTGAAGAAAAGACAGAAGAGAAAAACCACGGCAGAAAATCCTCCTCCAGAAACGTCAAGCATTCTTTGTCCACATTGTCAAAGAACATTTCGAGCCAAGATGGGCCTTATCAGCCATCTTGGAACTCGTGGCTCCATGCTTTCAGCCCCACTGGATGAAATGAATGGTTGTCATCATTCTTGATGGACAAACAACATGGTAGAAAATAGCATAGAGTTATGAAGTGGTAAGACGTCCCATTAAAAAAAAACCAAGGTATTATGATATAGTGTCCAAATCAAAAAGGTAAAAAAAAAGCGAATGACTGCTCCTTACCAGTTTCTTGCTTCTGTATGATGATAATAAGGAGGCTTGGACAACATTTTGGAGCTAGTAGTAATGTTTAGCATATACAGACTGTTTTTAGACAATATATGTGTCTTATACCACAAGTGTCAGAATGTGGTAATAGCAACTGACAGATTCACAGACACAATTGAAGAAAGAACAAGATTTCTACAGTTTAACAGATTCAGTGCCAAACAAAATGTAGGTCTCAACCAAACAAACATGGATGGAGACAAACAGGAACTAGGGCAGTGTCATAGTAATGACTTAAAAGATGTTAATATGGTAGCAGACATGTATAATATTTCAAATTAAGGGGAGTTGTATAGGGGAAACTACTGTATTGATATTTTAACTACAGTTTGATTTATAAGCCTGTGGAAGTTATGGAAAGTTCGAATAAGACAACTGATCAGCCCATGGCACTTAATCAGCTAAGAACAGTTTAATACTAGGGAAGAATAACAACAGAAATCAAAACTGTCAACGAAGATCTCCAAGAAGTCAAATCAAGCCTTCAATGAACCTCTGTACCACCTGCTATCAATTCCCGGCGCTCACGATACTATGTAACTATCACTGATAAGATAGATGGCATCCTATATTGCTGTCATTTACTGCCAATATTACCTTGCGATGTATGGCAGAGGGGTCTTTGAGCCTGAGGAATTAAGGCCGCCTGGCTAGTGCAGTCGCCGCGAACTGTGCAGGTTAGGATTTTCTTTTTGCCCCCGAACGAAAAAAATCCCACACCTTACCGAGGGATCGAACCCGGTGTCTCCCGAAGGAGAGTCCGGTGTTGTAGCCTCTCAGCCAGCCGCTCCATCCTATATTCTATATTGCAAATACCCAAATATTGTAAAGATCAGGTAGTGTGACGGTTTGTTTCATGCTCTGCCTTAATAGATTTGGATGCACAGGACACATTAGGATGATGCATGGTGGTAAAATACCAAAGGACATCTTTTTTGGTCAATTACATATGGGTAAAAGGTCTTGGAGTCGGCCTCTTCTATGATGTAAAGATATATGTAAATAGGACATGAATTATATAAGCATTGCCTTAGGAGCAAATCATCGCTGATTGTGTTGCATGGAGGGAAAGATTGGGAATAAAATCAAGACAGGAGAAAACGATTGCAGATAGGTCACACACTGAGTGTTAGATGTCAGATGGTGCAAGATGGTGGAAATGATCATGCATCCATTGTGGACGAACTTTTAGGCCTGAATTGGTCTGATTAGTCACATTCGCTATTGCCTTGGGTTGTAGTCATTTGCTTTAAAAAAAAAAAAATAACAACAATGTAACAAACTATTGTCTGTCAAGGCGGCAAGGTATATTACACAGGGCAGATAAAGATATGATAATGAATATAATGATTACTGATAATATTATCAAGATGATAAATATTTGATAATAAAAAAATGAAAGTCATTTACCTATGCTTTCTATCTGTACGATGACAAGAAAGATGGTTCCAGCGGCAGCACACATCATGTGTGTAAACCCTGATGTTACCCCCTCCCCTACTGGGTAAGACACTTCTATCGTCAGCTCAAAAAACAGGGGTGATCCTCCATCAAGAAACACACCAGCGAGTATCACAGCAGCATAGATGCTCACTGAGGAGTATAGGAGCATTTTATGATGATTCATAATTTTAGTGGCAAATAAATACAATATTTTATTGGTCGTTTGTAACCTAATATCAAATGAATGAAATGGACTATCATCAATGCATGTTGGTTTTTAATAGATAATTTTACTGATAAAAAGTTAGTTGCTAGGCTTATTACAGGACATCACAATTAACCCCATCATTGCAGGTCAATATGGTCGAATGGGTAAGAACACATGTTCTTAAACATCCGTTGTGCTGACGCAGAGGTAAGCGGTTCAACCCCTACACTGGACAGCTGGTCTAAAATGTTGACCCATCATCCTTGACTTGGGGACATAAATTACAATTACCTCTGAAGTCGGAGTGGGTTCGCCTGATGGCGAGGGACACTGTTAATAGGGAAAGCTAATCCACACGCAGAATTCAGTCCATCACTACTGTAAATAGTGTGTATAGACTACACGTGAGTTCAAAGCAATCTAGCACCAAAAAAGCAAAAACAAACCATCATTGTTAGGCTAGTTGTGATTTTTTGAGACAATTTGTATGTTCTGTAGTTTGCCACAATCATGCCTCTAAACAAAACTGAAAATAGTGTGAGCAAATTATTGACAGTCTTGGGTTATGGCACGGAAGGGAGTCAATACAAGAATTGATCCATGCCGTCGGAGATCACAATTTATGGAGAAGCATGATTGACCCCTTCCAGCTGGCACGGTACTGGATGGTGATAATGATGATAGTAGTTTGCCATTACTTTTTAAATGACTGACGCTCATATCATTCTTAAAAATCAATGCAAATGGTCTGCTTCAAAATAACCCGCAGCTTCTTCTTATTCTTTTGTTCGCCTGAAATATGTTTATTACTGCAATGTTGTCTCTTGTATGAATCTAACAGTCTGCGGTCCATAGAATTTATCTTTCACTGTTGTCTCTCTAGGCCGACATAATTCACTGCATAATTGCGTGGCAGCCTGATTTCTGTGGTGCGCCTCCTGGCTGACTGCCTCCGTCTTCAGCACCTATCTTTTGCAAGAGTAGACTATGGTCTTACTCGACACACGAACACATAACGCTGTTCTTCCGGTTTGTTATTTATTAATACAACCAAAATAATGACGACACCGCCAGAGTACAACAGCTTTAGCTGATTTTGAACTCTATATGCGGGATTGTGAATCACTTCCACTAACCCTTAGCCACAGATGTTGGTTTAATGATAAATTAGAACATTTTAGTGTTGATGTGTACTCAACTAGTATAGAGATATACTGTAATATTTTATTGGCAGATCCGAACATTTCAATGAATAAGAAAGCTCTAGACTGCATTTGGACATGACAATATAAAATGAGATCTGAAATTTATGCTCTTAAGATGTCTTTTATTTTTAATTTTATATAGAACATTTTAATGAAACATTATTATTGGCAAGATTGGACAGTTTAGTGGCTGATTTGTAATAGATCATTATTTTAGTCATTGTCAGGTCTCATTATGTATTAATTTAGCCTACAAGTTTTTTTTTTGTCTCTGGCAGTTGGCAGGTAGGCCTAAACAAGTTCACTCTCAGCTGCTGCAAGTGCTATAAGTGCTAATAAATACTTCATGATAAACTAGCTAGTGTCAAATTATGTGACTCAACTGACCTTTATCAAAGGGTATGATGTCGAGCACAACCAGCGTCAACCAGAGAATTGACACCTGTAGCAAGCTGAATAGAACACCAGTAGGAACAATTTCATCTGTCGTGTGAATAAATCTGCAAACCTGTGGATGAAAGGTTTAACCCACACACTTTCAATTGTGACCTTGATTATTGCTATCTATCTATTGTCTATTATCTAGTTCAGACGAATAAGAGGTTTCACCCACACACTTTCAACTGCTGATTTGATGTCTGGGATGAAATTTATCTAATGTTTAGTGCCAGATGGATGTGAGATTTAAGTCATTTAACCCACAAACTTTCAATTGTGACATTTTCTGTGCAGTGATATTATTACCTATCTATCTATTGTAAGGTTGCCAGATGTTGCAAAGGAGAAACCATGACATTTCCCAGGACAAATGTAGCCTAAAGACTAACTGTTATGGCAGGGCAGACGAAGCCCTACGCCTTGGTTGGTAACTGGTCTAGGATCAAAGCTCTGACATGTGGACAGTTAGAGTATTGCTTTGCTGATCCAGTGGCTTCTGCAGCTTGTCTTGTTCTCAGATGAATTGGTATGATCTTTCCTCTGGAGTAAACGAGGCAGCCCGAAAGAAGGGGTCATATTGCTATGAGCAACACATGGTCTCTACAATTCAGTTCAGGCTTTGCGCTCTAGTGAGGTTTAACTCCATCCCTGGTATTAACATCTGTTTACATGCATCTATTATGGAGAATCATTTTTCCGCATGAATTGGTCTGATCATTGGTCACATTTGCTAATGCCCTGGGTTGTAGTTAATAGGTCACAATGTAACAAATCTGATAGCACGCAGTATTGTTTGTCTGTGTATTTATTTTTGTCACCTTCCAGTTTCTATTTATTTCACAATAATTTCTATCTCTACTGTTCTAAAATCCATTGCGCTACTATCATCTTCTGCAGGATGTGTCTTGCAAATTGCCAGGTATAGCATATACTGAATATACAGACTATAACAGACAATAATGTGACAGATAGTTTACCTGGAAACAAGCAGGCCAGACACACAACCTCCAACTGTAGCATAGAAGTCCAACCAGCCAGCAGTTTGCTGTCAGAGAGAGAAATGAGCAATCAATGCAATTGTATGATGCTTGTCTGTCAGAAAAATGAATAATCATTAAATGTTGTAACAATTACTATCACTGAACAAAACAATATATAAATATTCTGATGTTTGCTTTCATAGCAAAGAACAGTCAACAAATGCTCTAATGGCTGCTATCATAGATCATAGAACAGTTAAAAGGTAAAGTATAGGGCCCTTTTGTATCCCTGGTGAATTGGGTTTTGGGTACTATATTCATATTTTTATAGTCAGGCATAGAACAGAACAATCACTAAATGTTCTGATGGTTGCTATCGTCGAACAGAATGATCAATAAATGCTATCATAAAAAAGATCAATAAATGTTATGATTGTTGCTGTCATAGAGGGAATAAAATGATCAATTAGTGTTACAGTGGTAGCTATCATAGAAATAGAATGATCAATAATTGTTCTTATGCTTGTTTTCATAGAAAAAACATCAATCAATAAACATTCCGATGATTGCTATCACAGACAAAAACAATTAATACATGTTCTGATATTTGCTTTCATAGAAAAAGAACAATCGATAAAAATGTTCTAGTGGTTGCTATCAGACAAGAACAATCAATAAATGTTCAGATGTTTGCTATCTTAGAAAAGTACAATTAATAAAATAGGTTAGAGATAGAGTGAGAATTAGTGTTACAATAGGGTTAGAAGTAGAGTTAAAGACATAGAGTTTGTATTAGGCTTAGGATTAGAGCTAGTGTTAAGATTAGAGCGAGGCTTAAAGTTGGTGCTAGGACTAGAGTGAACGTTAGGATTGTTGAAAGTGTTAGAGTTAGGGTTACACAGTGTCAAGCTGACTTACTTGTGATATCCCTTTCGAGTCAAGGTTAATATCAAGAATAACCTGCCAGGATTCGTAAACACCGATGGGAACACTAAAAGCTACTGCACAAATCCAGAACTGCTTGTTTCTGAGGAGTAAAGGAAGTAGTTTTTAAAATCTAAGTCTATCCAAGAAGGTAAATTTATACAGTCAAATTTCTGAATATGGAAGTAAGAAGAATATGTCTTCTTCTTTGTTTATTGTATATTATTTATACCAACAATATCGTATTCAACCCATATGGATTATATGTAAGATATATAGTGTCTAAAGATATTTCATATAGTGTGTCTTCATTTATCATGATAGTGTGTCTTCATTTATCATGAGAAGGCCATTAGATGTGTCATGACTCATTACAGGCAGCTTTGATTGTTGCTCCTTTCAGTTAAAGCAATAGCATGCAATTCTTTTAACAAGAGTTACCTTACCTCATCTCTACACATACTATAAATATGCTGCTGTAGTTTTCTGTGATTCAGCCCAAAGTATAAAAGACAAAACTTCAAGCTACACCATAAACACCCCTACACAGCTAAGTCGAAAATTCGAAGACTGAAAGGAGGTGCTCGTACCAAAAATTGGAATTGGAATTATGTGATTGTGTGTAGGGTTATTGTATCTGATTGTGTGAAGATTTACTGCATCTGTGATTGTGTGAAGATTTACTATATCTGTGATTGTGTGAAGATTTACTGTACCTGGATACATATGTTACTGACAAGTAACAGTTTCTGGCAAGTTTAAATTATCCATCACATCTTGAATCTCCCTATGCTGTAGTCTTCCTCTTTCTGATGTCCCTAGTACACATCCCTTGGTAGTTTTCTTTTCCAGACATACAGATCTTTCTACATACCCCAAAATATTTCATTTTCCTCATGTTTTTGTCTCAACAGATTCTGTGCCAAACACAAAATAGGTTTGGTACAAACAAAAAGGAATTATAGAAAATGGGAAGTAGAGGTGTGTCACAGTTATGACTTAAAAGTTGTTAACATGGTAGAAGGCATGTTGTATTATAATGCAATGACAACATTTTGGCGATATATAAGCCCATGGTAAATGTGGGAAGTCACTTAAGACGATTAAGCATCCCATGGCACTTTAATTAGACAATAATCGGTCTTCTTCAATGCTGAGATTTTGTTCACAGAATTTAAAAAATAAGAAACAACATGAAAATATTACCTGAGTAGCAGTTTCAAGCCATTGACGTACTTCTCCCTGGGAATCGATGACGATATACTTGGAGGAAGTGGGGGCTTTGATGGAAAGTATAACAGGACTAATAAGAACACCAGTCCAGCCAGGACACACTCTAGGGATACAGAAAGAATAAATACACTTTAATAAATGGAAAAATATAACCCGTATAATTGTTGTTCCCCTTATAAAGGGGCAAATGTGGTATAGTGTGTAGTGCGCTTACTCACTAAAACAGTAGAAATTAAAAGATTCTTGGGTATATGGTGCTGGTGCCATAATTTATAGATTAACTGGCACTTGATGAGTCATGTGGTCAATATTGTGCCCGCAGTTCTTTCCAAAACATTTTCTGTGACCCATTTGAAACTGGGTTGACCTGGGAGCCCAGATCAATTAAACACATTTGTCTCATTGTAGATTCAAACACATGATCATAGGCAAGCATGCTAGCCACTATGCTGTAATGTAGCTCTCAGACACACGCACACACTTATGTATATATATATATATATGGTGACCAAATGGCACATAAGAACTAACGTGGCCAGTTTTCCACAGGCTGCATATACCTTTCTTAGAGGCCAGCTTGGCCAAATGGGTAAGAGTGCTCATTCTTAAACTTACAGTGTGTTGATTGTGAGGTTGTGAGTTCACCCCTACACTGATCAGTTGGACTAAAATGTTGACTTCTCATTCTTGAATTGGGGACATTAATTAGAAGTACCGCAGAAGTCAGAATGGGTTCACCTGACGGCAATGACACTGATAATAGGGCAAGCTAGCCCACACGAAAATCACACCAGTGTTGACTATGCTCGGGTTCAAGGTGAGCAAACAGGAAAAAAAACAAAACAACCTTTCTCCTATAAGTCTCCGATATAAATTTTATGAGACTTTTCAAATAAGAAATATTTTGTGCCGCATCTGGTAAGGATTGCACTTTGGATCACTATCTTGATATCTCAATGCACTAACCATTGTGCTGCTATGGTCCTCTGTTTTCAATAGATTGAGAAACTAAATAGATACGAGTCCCATAACCAGAAGATGCTGCAAACAAACAGGCCATACCCTTAGAACAGAGCCCATACTATCACTGAAACTATGGGCTAGAAAAGGGCAGCACCCAAGGATGGTAGGTTGTGAATCCTTTGAAAGAATGAGTTGTCTTAAATTGATGAATTGGCAATCAAGACATATGAGCTGTGAAACGGGCACACAGTATTTACTTTGACCAGCTGTCCCACACAGTATTTACTTTGACCAGCTGTCCCACACAGTATTTACTTTGACCAACTGTCTCACACAGTATTTACTTTGACCAGCTGTCCCACACAGTATTTACTTTGACCAGCTGTCCCACACAGTATTTACTTTGACCAGCTGTCCCACACAGTATTTACTTTGACCAGCTGTCCCACACAGTATTTACTTTGACCAGCTGTCCCACACAGTATTTACTTTGACCAACTGTCCCACACAGTATTTACTTTGACCAGCTGGCCCACACAGTATTTACTTTGACCAGCTGTCCCACACAGTATTTACTTTAACCAACTGTCCCACACAGTATTTACTTTGACCAGCTGTCCCACACAGTAATTATTTTACCCAGCTGCCCCAGACAGTATTTACTTTAACCAGAAGTCACAGGCAGTATTAATTCTAACCAGCTGTCCCAATGAGTATTTACTTTAAGAAGCTGTCTCACCCAGTATTTACTCTAACCACTGTTCCAAACAGTATTAACTCTAACTAGCGGTCCAGACAGTAATTACTTTACCCAGCTGTCCCAGACAGTATTTACTTTAACAGTTATGATTGATTGATTTAGGAACCGACATCACAGCACTCGGGACATTCCCATAAGCGCTCCGCCTCCATCCCCAGCAGCCAGCGAAGAGTTCCAACACTAATAGTTCCAGTAGCAATCTGATTATATGTCCGTCTCGCCTTTCCTCCGAGCGCCGAGCGTCGGCCAGATCCCCTCGTCACACCTCGTTGTCTCATTCTTACCAGACCATGGTGCTCCATCTGCTCCTCCTTTAACAGTTATAAGTCTAACCAGCATTCTATACCACAACAGTTTCCTGTATCTTGAAGACTGACGGAAAAGTTCTGTTATTTTATTAGTTAGCCAGACCATACTTTCACATTTCAAACAGATACGTACTTGTTTCTTTGAATAAATATTTGCTCGATAATTTATAATTTGGAATATTACAAAGTACAACATGTTGCCACTAAACGTTATTTTTGGGGACAGGGCTTAAGTAGGTTACATTATCTGTACTCTACAACTGAGGAGTGTCTTATCTTATCTTTTGTATTCTGAAGGCAGTAAATACAAATTAACAAAATGTATTATAAAGGAAAAAAAAAAGAAGAAAGAAAAATAAAACTAACGCATGAGTAATTTCTGTTAGATGAAGTTTAAGTTTCAAATATGAGGGCTTGTAGACAATTATCTGCCATATTTAAATTTAAAAAAAAAAAATGACTATCAGTCAACCTCGGTTTACTCAAGATACTTGGAAGTTACCAGGAGTTGACATACATTGTAGGCCAAACAAATATTTTCTGCTAAATCATTAATTGACCTTTAGACTTAAGTTGGCTGGCTGCCAATTTTTAACAAGTTAGTTGTTTGATAATGTACTGCAGACCCAAAGGCTTTCTGTGTGTGTATGGGCCATTATGTATAGAGGTAATCTGTGGGGAAAAATGGCCATATGTTGAAGCATAGTGGTTGCACGTAATGAAGTTTAGATGAAAATTTTTAAGAAATAGCCAAAGTGAGGCGTCTCTTGTGTGACAGTAGAATATTTTAATAACCTGAAAGAACTCTCTCATCCCATTTCATCTTGTTCCTCTTGTACCTTGCGGCGTTGAGGTGAAGTATAAACAGTGGGAGAGTGCCCGCTTATAGGCTTCATGTATCGAGATTTCCAAGGACTCTGCTATTCCCTCTGTCCATCATTTACGTGGTCGGCCTCTTCCTCTGCTTCCATCTGGTCTGCACATCATTGCTTATTGTGGTATACTGTTAGTTGGTAACCTAGTTGCATGACCAAACCATTTGACTTGCTGCCTTCAAATAAAATCTAGCGCTAATGTAACCCCCGCTTCAGTCATGATTTCTTCATTTCTGATCTCTCTTCTTGATACATTGAGTTTTCTCCTCAGGTATCTCATTTCTGTTGTTGTGATTTTTCTTTTCACTTTTTCTGTCATTGTCCAGGTTTGGCATTGGTAACATAGAGTTGGTAGGAAGATTGTGTTGTAGAGTGCTTTCTTAGTAACTAGTGATACATGTTTGTTCTTTAGTATTGGTGTCGTTTGTCCAATGAGATGGTTTGCTTTATTGCATCTATTTTCGATCTCATCTTCTGATTTGCCTGATAGATATACAATATAAAAATGGTTCCAAACATGGTATGACCTAGTTACCTACTTATCTAAGAATTAACATCCCCTCCCCCTCTTAAACAGTTGATGTAAAACTCTGAGTGAGACATCCCACATCAGCTATGACCTTTAAGAATGAACCCTTGTATAGGGTGTATTTTTAATGACTGTGCAGTTATTGGAAATATTGCCGGTCCAAGTTTTGTATTCACCCTCTGTAAAGTTCATGCAACATAATAGGTAAATACAAAACTTGGATCGGCAATATTTTCAAACACTGCACAGTCATTAAAAATACACCCTGTATATACTGGGAGGATCTTATCACACTGGCTAGTATACTTACCAGCCTGCTTGGTGATCATGTGTTCGAATCCTCCTCAAGACAGAAATTAAAAAAAACAACTGACCTAATCTAAAATGGCTGCCAAGAAAAGTCCTGGCAAGTAAAGGTGGTGAAGCTATAGTAACCACATCACCCACTGAGTGCCATTTGGTTTAAATAAATACAGAGCTAATACAGGGTGTATTTTTAATGACAGTGCAGTGTTTGGAAAATATTGCCGGTCCAAGTTTTGTATTTACCTATTATGTTGCATGAACTTTACAGAGGGTGAATACAACACTTCGACGGCCAATATTTTCAAACACTGCACAGTCATTAAAAATACACCCTATATCAATATATCCTAATATGTCAGAAGGCATGGAAAAAGAGTCCTAAACTTACTCACTTTTACTAAATTTAAAATAGTTAATT
Source organism: Cepaea nemoralis (assembly GCA_014155875.1). Taxonomy (NCBI): domain Eukaryota; kingdom Metazoa; phylum Mollusca; class Gastropoda; order Stylommatophora; family Helicidae; genus Cepaea; species Cepaea nemoralis. The sequence continues at coordinate 197,165 of JACEFZ010026916.1, read as the reverse complement.
GCCTGTTCATAACAGAATGTTTCAATCAACTCTATCGTCTATTGGCTGTTTGAGATTTATTATGCAATTTTACTTTCAGTTGTTTGACATTTTGTTTTTTTAAGTTTGACACTCATATCAATAAATTAAATGCAAAGTGATCTGTTTCCAAATTGCCTGCCACTGATTTTGAAGACTAGACCCAATATGTCGGAGGACTGTGAAACTGCATTCACAAACTCACAAACCCCTAAGTCACAGATGCCGACCTATTGTACTTACCAGCATATAATATGGTTTTGATCCCAAGCTCCTGCGCAGAATGATCTAGGAAGATAAAGAAATAAATGGCATTGCTGGAGACAATGTTACAATTATACCTGCAATACATTTAGTTCCTCTAAAACAAGATATACTAATGAAACAGACTGTTTCAATATGTTATGAAACAAAATTTATTTAAAGCATTGACAGTTGATGATTTTGTTGGGGAACTGACGGTTGGATGTAAGGAATTAACACATATGTTCAGTGAAGGGTAATACACAGTTTGATCTAAGCAATGTACACAGATATTCAATGGAAGACAACAGGAAGATTGATTTGAACTTACACAAATGATAACAGAAGAAAAGTTTGATGTTAGTGACTTACGCAGGGAGGGAAATTCTGGATGTTTGATGTAAACGACTAACACAGATGTTCAATGGAAGATAACTCTGGCAGTTTGGTGTGAACTTAGATATTAACTGAAGAAAAGTTTGATGTAAGTTGCTTACACAGATGCTCAATGAAGGTAAATTCTGGATGTTTGATGTAAACGGATCGCACAGATGTTCAATGAAGGAAAACTCTAGCTGTTTGATATAAACAACTTACATAGATGCTTAATGAAGGTAAAGTCTGGATGTTTGATGTAAGTGACTTACACATATGTTCAATGAAGGGAAAATCTAACAGTCTGATCTAAGCAACTTAATCAGATATTCAATGGAAAAAAAAACTCAGAAGTTTGATGTAACCAACGTACAGATATAATTAATGGCAGTTTGATTTAAGCAGTTTAACACAGATGCTTGATGAGGGAAATTCTGGGTGTTTGATATAAACAACTTACGTACGTGGATTATTGAATAAATAAAGGGAAACTCTAGAAGTAGGATGTTAGCAACTTACACAGATGTTCAATGTAGGAAACTTCTGGTAGGTTTGACATTGGCAACTTATATTTACATAGAAAGAAAATTCTGAAGTTTACCACAGCAACTTGTGAGACATTGTTTTTCAGAGTTTCCTCACAAAATAAAGATAATGAGATAAAGGCAGACAGGGAGAGAAGATTCTGGATAGAAGACAGAGAGAGAAGATTCTTGGCAGTTGAGTGTCATGGCAGGGAAAGGTGTCAGCACATGAACTGATACATGCGTTTCGACATCACGAGGTGTGGAGAAGCATAATAGTCTACGCCAGATATCAAGGCACTTGATGATTATGGTGATGAGGGTTCCATAGCTTGTAAAATAAAGAATCAGGCACAATTAAATTTAAACTCTGTAATTGTTTAGTTAACGGTGGAGCCAGTATCAGATAGCTGGCATGGGCGCACTGTTTATATGTGGTTATTGTCCATGGTTGACACTTGTACCAGAGAACTTAGAGGAAGACAATGAGATAACATTCTTGACAGCCTTGTGTTATGGCATTGAAGGGTGTCAGCACATGAACTAATACATGCCATTGGAGATCACAAGATGTGTAGAAACATGATCGCCCACGCCAGTTGGCAGCTGCATTTGATGATGATGAAAAGAGAACTGGTATGAAATAACACTTAATAATATTATTTCCAGATACATATTCATAGCAAAGATGTCATACACCATAAAACCAATTTCATTAAATCAAAACAAGGTCCTCTTACCTGTCACGTTTATACTGCTACTGTTTGAATCGAACCCGTCACTGAAATAAACACAATAAAGTTCTGCAACATTTTATTACGATTTTAAAACACATTAAAAGTATTTAAAATCCACAAAAGAGTATGTTGTTAAAGGGACAAGCAGAGAAAGGAAGACAACTCTTTAGGGAAACCTATTAGCTGCATGTATTATATATTTTTGCATAAACAGACGTTTTAATAGCAACAGTGTTCAGGAATAAAGATATTGATTCATTGATTGATTGATTTAGGAATCGACATCACAGCATTCGGGGCATTCCCATAAGTGCTCCGTCCCCATCCTCAGCAGCCAGCGAAGAGTTCCAACACTAATAGTACCAGTAGCAATCTGATTATAAGTCCGTCTCGCCTTTCCTCTGAGCGTTGAGCGTCGGCCAGATCCCTTCGTCACTCCTCGTTGTCTCATTCGTGCAAGACCATGGTAATCCATTTGCTCCTCCAAGGTGTGCACGTGCTCTGTAGCAGAATGTATTACTTTAGGTGTGCAAAGCTACAGCACGCTTGAGCATCAGGATGGAATGAGAAGAAAGATGCTCAAGTCGTGACGTGGCTTGTTGTTGGAGTAGTCAGTCAACACCTAGGACTAGGGAAGAGAAGTCGTCATCATGATTGAATTGTACTAGGATTTTGTATCGGCCATCATATTCAAATAAAGTCTGATTTATATTAACCCAGCAGAACTTGTTAGTCCTCTGTGTGCGCATTGTTACAGGAGGATTAAATGGTGCCGCAGACCAGCACCTCGATTTTTGGATAATGCCGCGGCCACAATGCGAAGTATGGAAACCGGCCTGCCATAGCGGACTTCTATGAGATTGTTACCACCCTACTGAGAAAAGAAAAATATGAACAACCAACAAGTTTTCTCTAGGTCCTTCGAAACAAAAGTCTAAGACCGGACCATTCTTTTTTTTTTGGAAGTCAAAAATTTGAAGCATTTTTCGGACTAACCAAATTAAAATCAAGATTTTGAGATGGAACCATCTACATAACATAGTTACCAGTGGAGAGAAGCTGTTCCACATTTTTGCCACCTGAGTCGACGTAATTTTCATCAAAATTTGCCATGACGCTCGATTTGTCATCTGTTCCAGCCGTTTGTTAACCTTATGTTTGAAGGTCAGCCAGACACATGCTAAGATTGTCCAGGTTCAGGAGCAAAGAAATTTCAAAACGAATATAAACAACTTGAGTCCAATGGAAACGTTGTTCTGAGAGAGCGGTCACCTTCTTTGTATCAAGACTACCTAAAACGAACTCAAAGCCGTTATCTTCACTGAACCGTGACCTTGGGTGCCTGAAGAATCAAGCCAATTGCTCCTTTGGTTGGAAAGTAAGAAAAATTTTCACTCGTGTTTGCTCTAATAAATCAGAATGTTTTTCAACAAAGGCGATATCGTTAGGGAACTCTCGGAGGTAGGGGGGCAAACTGGGTTGCCGACCTGCTGAAGAGGGGACCCAAAGTCAAATCGCTTTATTGAGCTAGACCAGTTTTCAAGACGTCGCTTAGATGTGCCCTGTTATCGGGTGAAAAGAAGGCTGAAGTCTGGTAGGGGCCCACCCAGGGGCTGAAGGTACTGAAACTTGAGACGTTGGAAGAAGAAGCTCACCTGAAATTACGTGATCGTTTGGATGATTTCAACTAATACAGACTCCTAACGTTTGGGTTCTACCTGGCAAGAAAATTTTCAGCGGACATAGGTGAATCCATCTTTCTTGGATCAAGAGCAGAAATAATGGTAATTAGTTAAACTTTAAATGTCATTTTAGATACCATTGACTGGTTGAACAATTATTATTAGGAATTGCGTAAGTTAAATACGATCATATCTTTAAATTAGGTTGTTACAAATGTGAATTTGATTGTATTAGTATATAGCGAAATATTTCAGCATAGCAAAAGAAACAACAGGATATGGCAACAGGCAGACCCATCACAGCACAGTTGAGAAACGTAATTGAAAATTATTTCAGCTAAGCTCAGGACGAGTTTTTTTTTTCAGGTACCAAGGAATATACAGAGGAAGAAGTAGGCATATTGTTTTAAGCTTGATATAAATTACAGAGAAATAAGTATGAATTACCTACATATAGAGTTAAAACGTATTAGTACATGGTTAGGAGAGTAAAAAGTGGCAGTTAATGAAGTAGAAAATTTTGTAGAAACGTTGCAGAACAGAACGACTAGACAAGAGCCTTATAGATTTAAGGTAGACTGCAATAGAGTAGGAAAGAATAACAGGAGACAGCCATTACTTAATAAAGACAGAAGACAATATGGTTTTGATTATGCGGTTGGTTATTACGACGAACCAAGGCTTGATGTTTATAGGGTAAAAGACGGTGAGAACAGACGTAATGGTGGAGGGTCGGACTGGTATAAATATCGTGAGAGAGACCTTTCCAATAAGTTATGGAAATGGCCATCCCATAGCAAGACTGCTAGGAAAAAACGTGACGACTGGTTTGAACAAAGACGGAGACAGTATCTGAGGTCAGGGTCAAAGAACAGAGTAGAAAACGTAAGTAAGAATTCAACTAATAAGCTGGTTGCGAATCTGACTCTTAGACAAGAAAAGAAGAAAATAGACCAAGAGACTCAGACACAGGTGATTGAGGTGGTAGAAGAAAACACGCAGACACCAGTTGATACAGTAGAGAAAAAAGTCCAGGTACAACCGGCTAGCAAGGTAACGAAGGGAAGTCAAACTGACTTAATAGAAATTCAGTCAAAACCAACTTACTTGACTAAGGGAGACACGGTTGAAATTAAGAAAGATAAACAGACAAGAACCAAAGACGAAAAGAGACCAAGGAGGAAAAGTGTTGGAGAAAGAAATATAAACAGTTTAATAGTCAATAAAGGTACGACGACTGGTATGTCAAGTTCCTCAGGTATAGACATTAAATTAATCCCTAAATGGTGTAGGAATATTAGGTGTGAGGGTTCAGGTTATGGAGAGAATATTTCAGACAAAGATATGGGACTTGTACAGAACCGGAGTATGAGGAATAGAGGTAAGAAGAAAGCCAGATGTTCTAAAGCTGACTATGGGAATAGGATCGACGTGTCTGCAGTAAACTACTTATGAGTCTGATGAGGGAACTATTATCAGTGTGTCATCTGAAGACGAGATGGGGAAATATAAACGTTATGTAAGTTATACAGGAAACAGTGAGCAGACCGACGCAAATAAAGGAAATAGAAAGAAGAAGAATAATAATAGACAGATAGCGGAAATTTACTCGACGACAGAAAGTGACTTAAGAAAAATAGAAGAATATATGACCTTAAGACCTGAGTACTTTAACAACAGATTAACAACAGATAGTGAAGATGACATAATTGAAAGAAAGACGTACTAATGTACTGAGAGACAATGAAATATTTGGCTTGGATGCGCTCTATGGCTGTTAAAATTCCTTGGGTGAGGAAGGACATATGGAATTGTTTTGGCTTATGAGAGGAATTGCGGTTTAAGCATATACATATGGGTTGTCTAAAATAGGCAGATGAATTTTTTTTGGTGTAGCATCACATGGTACAGGGTAGGCAATAGTGTTGTTGAGGATAGAGAGTCACGGCAACTGATATTCTACGTGGATACGTTATACAGAATATCTTGTGTTTGGTTGCGGTGTAGAGAGAGAGTAAACAAGGTAGAAATTGAAATGTCCCTTGTCCGGAATGGCTAGATAGAGAGAGTTGATCACGTTGAGTGATGTATAACTGGTGTGATTAAAGTAGAGTAGATTCAGCACAGAATTAGTAGAGAGAGAGATAAACTAATTATGAATGCTCGTACTAGAATTGGTTCGACGCAGAGCTATGACGTGATGTCTGAGATAGTTTCGTTTGGTAGTTGAGAAGTAAGTATAGTATTGTAGACAGGTGAACCGAGAGTGTCTGATGAGGAGATATAGATTGAGGAGGAATTGAGTATCCTGTGTAAATAGCCAGTGGAGCGCAAGAGTATTAAGAATAAAAGACTGTGGAAACTGATGTTTGAAGAATACGAGGTCTTGGTGAGGGAGATGACGTAATTACATGATGCTTGTGGAGAAAGAAGAGGTGATTAAATCTGAGGAAGTGGTTGTGTGGAGAAGTATAGAATGATAGTTACGAGGTTAGTGACTCGTTGGAGTGAGGTTTGTTCTGAGAGATCGTTGATAGTGCTGGTTAGTGTATAAAAGAGATATAGTTTGCGAGAGATAATGTATAGGTTCTGACCTTTGAAAAGGAGCGAATGATTGAGAAAAGTAGAAATAAGAAAACAGTTGAATTGTGAAAGTCCTGTGGAGTAATTCGTCTGGTAATGCGTTGTTCTAGCATGTGTAAAAATGTAGACAAACATATGTCCGTTGAGTATGGATAGAATGATGTCAGGTGATTATTAACGCATGCATGTACGAGGCGTTTGGAAGTGATCGATATGTTTAGGCTATAGTGAGTAATTGCTGGGATGTTGAATTGGTGTCTAATTTTTTTTGAAGTAATGGTATAAACATATAAGGTTGGCGTGATAGGAGAATAATCGTGAGATGAGAAAACGAATGCCGTGTGAATATGCGAAGAGTGGCTGATGACTGAAAGGAGTGATGTCTTTTGTGTGGAATATCTGAAGTTAGACAGAATTAATGATAATTGTATGACAGGATGACGGAAAGAGAGTTAACATTCTGAATGACGTTTCATGAAACAGATTTAGTAGTGTTGGCAGAGACATGTCGAAGCAAGAATGCCTGATACAGAGAATGAAATATGGTTTGCCCAGTCGGAGTGAGGATTGGTCGTTAGTCATGTGCAGTGTTGGTTATTGTTTCTGATAGAGTCCCGATAAATAGGAGTAAGCAAGAGAAGGAGAGAAAGTGATTAGTTAAATGAATGTCGGAACATTATAAATAGAGTACTAGAGAACGTGTTCCGATAAGTGTGACTAGTCTGACTATCATCGTGGTGTGTGAACGAAGTTAAGAGAAAGTTGAGGATAGTTTAGAGTTGTTGTGGTGAGGTGTTAGAAAGTACTGATGCGGGAGAATGAAATATTACTTGCGTCGTGTAGAAGGGAGACTTAAAAGTAGAATTAATTGTTGGTACAGTAGATAGAGGCATGGGTGAGGTCTATAGTAAATAGACAAGTTTTTTGCTGGTCGTAGTAGAGTGGAGATACCGTAGTTAACGGTAATGATTAAGAAGTTGTAGTAATTCTTGGTACAAATCCAAGGGAAACAATTGGTGTGCCGAGCCACAGGTTCTTTTGGTAGATAGATGACTGGTAGATGACATTAGGATAGCCGTCACACTGGTAATAGATGAAATGAGTCGACCTGTAGTTTGCAGTGGTTGTTTAGATGTATATTCCAAGTATTGGGATGTGTTAGGACTTAGTTGGCAAAAGATAGAATGTTGAGAGGGGAAATAATCAATGCTTGACTTACAGAAAAAGTACGGTCATTTGTTGATTAATGACTTTTGTTGAGAGAACAGATATTGTTCTAAGTTAGGAATTGGTCTGTAGGTAACAGATATAATATATATATATATATATATATATATATATATATATATATGCATTGAGTTGTTTTGTTTAATCTGTTATAAGAATAACGAAATAGGCATGACTTGGGTGAATAGATATGTATTTCATTGGTTAGTATAAGAGACCAATGTTGATTGAATATGTATGATATGTTATATTATTTTTTGATTTGGTCTTGTAAAATGATTGTCACTATTTATTTTGGAATAGGATTGTTGTTTTTAGTCTTTTGCGTACAACTACTGGTCCGTAAAAGAGACAGTAGTGTTAGGTAACACTAGATATTTTCTTCTAATTTAAATTGATGCATGTTTTATTGTTGGGGATAAACAGTTCAAAACTTGGGGGTATGACATCCTGTTGTTTTATTTTGGTTGACTCATATTTTAACTTAAATTGTCTTGTATGTTGAATAAGAATTGCCTTGTAATATGTTAGAAATTAGTTAAGTTAAGTTTAAATTATAAACAGTTATGATTTTGGCTAGAATAAAGGCAATACATGGGGCTTTATTTAGGACCCTTCGTTCAGAAAAGAGTTAATAAACTACTGAGAACTAGTAGAGAGACACATTCTCTTTCTGAATAATAAGCATACCCTGTTGGTGGGATTGCTGTGATAGTCAGCGTTGATAAATCAATGATATAAGGGCTGCAAAGTTGTGGAAACATATGCCATACGGGGTTACTACACAAGTAAAAGGGTTATGGGGAATTTAAGTGAGCATTAATTGAAGATATATGGATTGGACGCCATATTGGGAAGAAAAGATTAAAGTGAATAAAGCAGTGGGGTAAATGACATGGGGTCAGAAGTGAACATGGAGCCACGAGATTATAGAAGAAGAAGTCAGTAACGTGCTGTAACAGACAGTGTGAAGACAATTAGCAAAACATGAATTGAATCCATGTTTGACTCCGAAGAATGATTAGATACTGTGGATAGCAGTACAATAGTAAAGGGGTGTAAGTGTGTTAATGAGAAATGAACATTGTCACTGTGGAGACAAAATGACATGGGGTTTTTGAGGGTCCGTGATATATGGACTGTAATAGAATAACGTTGATTGCAAGCAGTCACAGACATGAGTTCAGGGGTAGTATATTGTTGCTGTTGATAACGGCATAAGTAGAGGTTTTAGTAGATATGCCCATAATAAATGGACATTAAGGGGTCGATGAAAATTTCGGCAAGATTAAAAGGAGAAGATTAATTATGTGAGATGATGTGGGAAGGAGGTCTGTAATATATAGACATTTGGGGAGTGAATAATATTTTTTGATGGTTAGTATTTGATGCTGTAGATAGTAGCGTAAGCTGTTACCATAATAAGTGGTACTAAGTGAACTGTAGAAGTATAATTGTTCTTAGACTTTATTACATAAAGTCTCAAATGACATAGGGGGGTAAAGGTGTGTGTGATTTAGGTGAGTGTGATTTTGTGTGAAGAGTTCTACTTCTTTGAATCTCCGGTGCGCACCGATTCTTGTCTTCTATCATGTGAGAGTGATTTCAAGGTTGGTTGAAAGTGGAGAAGTGGTAATGTGGAGGTAATAATTGTTGGTGATGACAATAGGAGTTAGGTATCAAAAGAGTACGGCGTTTTGAAATTTTGAGATCGTGTTAAGAGGGTTTAAGCGGATTGCTTATGCAGAGAAGAAGAAGTATTTCAAAAAGGTAACAATATGTGTTATGATGTTATGTATAAAGTTTAGATTAAATGTTATTGAGGATATGTAAATAATATATGTTATGTTTTTTTGAAGGGCCAGAAGCGAAGAAGAAATATAAACTTCATAGTGGTTGCTATGTGACAGGGGGAAGAGTTACAAATAGAATGAAATATTGACTCAAAATAGAGATAGTTTGGGGCGGATTAGAGAAATTGTGGGAGGTAAGGAGAGAAGGTGTAGGATAGAGGGATTAGGAGTAAAGACTTTTGAAGGAAAAAAGTCTTTTCAAAACATAGGAAGGTGTAGCAGAATGTATTAGTTTAGGTGTGCAAAGCTACAGCACGCTTGAGCATCAGGATGGAATGAGAAGAAAGATGCTCAAGTCGTGACGTGGCTTGTTGTTGGGGTAGTCAGTCAACACCTAGGACTAGGGAAGAGAAGTCGTCATCATGATTGAATTGTACTAGGATTTTGTATCGGCCATCATATTCAAATAAAGCCTGATTTATATTAACCCAGCAGAACTTGTTAGTCCTCTGTGTGCGCATTGTTACAGCTCCCACAAGGCCGCAACCACGTCTGCCTCATCATGTATCAATACTCCGCCAAGTTCTGCAGAGCCAGCCAATCTGTCCGCCTGTTAATTTCCCAGCACACCGGCATGCCCCGGAGAAAAGATCCAGGCGATGCTTGTCACCCGTGCCCTCCGAAGCGAAGCAAACCACTCCGCACGAAGTCTGCCCGTCCTCACCCATGCTTTCTGAGTCAGTTACAATCACGATGTGTGTGTGTGTGTGTGTGTGTGTGTGTGTGTGTGTGTGTGTGTGTGTGTGTGTGTGTCGTATTCTTCACCCAGCGGAGAGCCGCAGTGACTGCCTCCACTTCCATTCTTAAGCTGGATGTTGTGGTATCATATGCCAAGCTCTCCTGCCCCAAACATCGACCATTAGCTTTGGCTATGAACCCCCAGCCACTTCTCTCACCTCTTGACACCGAACCATCTGTGTAGATAATCACATCACTCGTGTGAGCATTGTCCTGAATTAGTTGCTGAATTTCCACTTCCGTGGCCCCTGCTGGGCACTCCCTGCACTCCCGGCTTAATATGATTATAACTCTGCACAAGTCTGACTGCTCCGCTGGCACTCTGACCCACTCCTCTCCACGCCTAATGTTCTCCAAGGGGCACACCTGTCTGATCGTATCCTCCGCCTGAGCCATCCATGATTTCCCTCTTATCAGTCGCTGACCCTTAACTGCGTCCAGCGCCTCATGCAGTGGGTGGTCTGTGTCTGCAGCTACTCTGAGGTATGCCTTCGCCTGCATCACCTTGAGCCTACCAGCAACAGTCGGCAGACCAAGGATGTAACGCATACTCACTACTGGGGTGTCTCTAGTGCATCCCAGAATGACCCGCATAGCTTCGTTCTGTATGCGCTCTAACTTCACCAGCTGACTCTCTGAGACAGTGAAGCAGACCTAATCCATAATCAATTACTGAGAGGATCAAGTGCTGGTATAGTGTGAAAAGCATTCTCTGCTCTATGTCCATTGCAGCCATAGTTTTAAGTGCATTGAGTCCCTTTGAGATCTTGTCACGACCGTCTCCACATGGTCCTTGAAGGATAGGCTCCTGTCAAATGTGATCCCCAGATACTTCAGTTTGTTCTCTCTGCTGACATTTCTACCCTCTATCGCGAGGCTTGGGACATCAGCTCTTACAATCCTGTTGTCCGGAGAGCACCACAAAACAGCCGCCTTTTCCGGGTGGATGACAGCACTCATTTCTGTGCACCAGTCAATCACTTTATCTACTGTCGCCTTTAACTCCTGGGCTGTTTGCTCCCTATCTCTCCCCTGCCTATATGCAAGAATATCATCTGCAAATGTTAGTATTCTTCCAACCCCTGGTGCTTCTAGGTTTGCAATCTTGCTCGTATACACATTAAAGAGTACCGGTGAGACTGCAGATCCCTGTGGCAGTCCCGGGGTTAACATATGTGGCTCTGAGGTCCATGCGCCCAGACGGAGAGCAACCCGACGAGTGTGCAGGACGGCTGCTATCCAGTTCACCAACCAGGGACTGACCCCCTTCTCCATCAGTGCGGTCATCAAAATATCATATCGAACTCTATTGTACGCATCCTCGAGATCAAGCGCTACCGCCATCGTTTCCTGTCTACTCTGGAACCCCTCATAAACATCAAAGGCAAAAGTGGCTGCATTTGACCAGGTATCTTTTCCTGGCCTGCAGCTCCCCAGGCCTCTTGGAAAAATCTTCCCGCTTTCCAAAAACTCTTGCAGCTTGACAGCGACTATCTTCTCTAAAACCTTCCCAAATGTATTTTGAAGGGTGATGATCCTAAAGCCGCTAAGCTTTGACTGATCCTTGAATGGTTTTGGGAGAGGGATGAGATAGCTGTGCACCCAATCCTGCTGTACTGATGCTGTCCTAATGCTCTGGTTAAAGCAGTCGGTCATCTCCTCCAGGTCTGCTTCGCTCAAACCCTTCATGTGGCCATACCTGACCCCATCGGGCCCTGGTGCCGTGTCTTTTGCCTTTTTCAAAATGTATTGTGTGTGTGAGCTTTATATCTGTATATTTAGAGTTATCGTTTGATAAAGAACCATCTCACATAAACAGACATTTACACATTTTTATAGCAACAGTGTTCAGGAATTAAGAAATTGTGCATGTGAGCATTTATGTATAATATATAACAGCAAAAGGTCTCAATCTTGTTTTCTGGCAAAAAAACCAGTCTAGCACAGGGGCGGGGAACGTTTGGCCCAAGGGCCTAATAAGGCCTGCGAGGTAATGTGGTCTGGCTCTGCCAAGGCAATTTAATAAATCGACAGCTTTATTTTCATAGTAACATAAATTTATATGAAGTGAATCTTAATAATTACACATATTTTGAGGGGTAAGCAAGGAATGTCCATTGCCGGATAGACATGACACATAAGAGCACATAATGAGACAGACACAATATTTTTATATTGCCCGTGAATGATGTTATAAATATCCAGATGGCCCTTGGCAGAGAAAAGATTCTCCACTCCTGGTCTAGCAGATGGAGATAGTGTCTATTCTTTTCCAGATTCCTGGTTATAAAAGGAGACTGATGTTAGCCAGCTGGAGTCCACAGATAGCTAGCTGGCGTGTAGCAAGCTAGAGTCAATATATAGCTGGCCTTTAGTCATCTGTGGATCAACATATAGCTAGTTTTTAGCCAGGTAGAGTCTACAGATAGCTGCTGGTCTTTAGCTAACAGATTGCTGGTCTTGGACTGATCTACAGATACTTGACATTCATGAATTTTAAGTGAAAGTGAACTGGGGTGACAAAAAGAGATGAATGGATGAGAGACTTAACACAGGGAAAGAAAAACAAAAGCGACAGAAGAGAAACAAGGACACAAATAGGCAGGAAAAGACATAGAAACAGATATAAAAAGCGGAAACAATGAACTAACAGAGAGAAATGAAAGAATCCAGAGTTAGATCAAAAGAAAAAAAAAACAGTATACAAAGACAGTTTATGAAAAAAATACATCATGAAAGTGTACAGGAATTATTTAAAAAAATAAATATACCTAAATAAATAAAATGATCCATTGATAGGTGATAAATCATTTGGCTCTGGCACAAGCAAGGGACCTGAAAGTGAAAACAGTAATTTGTTGTAAAACTAGTCAACACCAAGTAAGTGATGTAAGGATGTAAGTAAAAAAAAAAACCCAGTAACTAAACAACCCTTTTAAAACGCAATATGATCGACTTCATTGCACCAGGGTCTTATCCCATACGGCTCGGTCTCTTTCCGCAAGGCGGTTTGCTGAAAGCGTCGCACAAAACACGAACTTGTAGCTCCAGCGACAAAACTCACAAGGAGTCTACAATAAAATTGCACTCCCGGGAAGGTTAACCCGGTCAACAAATGCCCGCAGAAGTCGGATGTGTCGGCCTAACGGCGCAAGAACCCAGCTCTGCTGTAAACAGACACAACGCGGTCACGTCCGAAAAAAAAACTCCGGATGAACGAAGAAGAAGAAATTGCACTTGCGAATCGAAGATCCGTACTCTTGGAATTGAACCCACCACCTTCGGAATGCGAGGTAGATGACATAACTACTTCACCATGGAGACTCTCTTTTTACACCCGAGTCTGAGTATATGGTGCTGGCGCCATATTTATACAGACCACTCAGCACTCAAAGGATGGTACGAGCAGTAATACCATGCTGGCTGCCTTTGTTTGCCAAGACATTTTCTGTTACAGATTTTTAGACGGGTGGGGGTGGGGGGGGGGGGGGGGGGGGGGGGTGTGGTCTTAAGACGCATTTTTGGGCCCATTAGGGATACACAAAGTGGAGAGTGGAAAAGAAGAAGTAACAAAGACATCTATGATCTGTTTAAGTCCCCGCTAATCAGTGGTATCATGAAGGACTGCAATGGCTGGGGTATAGAATGGAAGATAATAAGGAAAAACAAAAAAACTCGCTTCATTCATTCATTCATTCATTCAGTAGCATGTCCTTTGCAGAACCTCGCTCCCATAACAACCTTCCGGAAAGCTTCTCGATCACAAGCAAGATGTCCCGCGTCTGATACACCCATCTGGAGATCATCCGCCACATCCTGCACCCATCTTCTCTTTGGCCTTCCTCTTCCTTTCTTCCCGGGCATATACCCTTCCATTATTGTTCTCTCCAAACCTTCGTGACGTTTCAAGTGACCAAAATATTTCAATTTTCTTTGTTTTATCGTCTTTAATAGCCATCCCTCCTCAATATTCAACTCTTGAAGTATGGATGCATTTGTTCTTTTCTTTACCCAAGATATTCTTAGAACTCGTCTATAACATTTATATTCAAAGGCGTTTATGCGCTGTTCAGCTTGTTTAGTAAGTGTCCATGTCTCACAGGCGTATGTTGCAATGGGAAAGATGCATGCTCTTAAAAATCTAATTTTTGTAGTTCTGTCTGTCCCACTCCATAATTTATTCATCTGCTTTTAGTCTTTGAAGAGCAATGGATAGTCGCCGTTTAATTTCTTTCATTGTGTCACCGTTATTGGTAATCAATGACCCAAGATATTCAAAATTTTCCACCACCTCCAATTTTCCCCCATTAATGTATATTTCTTTCTCCATAGTAGTTTTATCTGTATGCATTATCTTTGTTTTTGCTATGTTAAGATATAAGTTGTGATTTTCACTATTCAATTGGGTTGAGGCTATTAGGTTTTCTATGCCATTCTGTGTTGTGGATAGTAATACTGTATCATCAGCATATCGAATCTCTGGTATGTCATGACCGCCGATATTTAGGGCATCATATAGCTCCCTGTTTATATCATCTCTTACATTTCTCATTATATTTTCGGCGTACAGGTTAAACAAATAGGGTGACAGCACGCAGCCCTGACGGACTCCTTGCTTGATGTCAAACCAATCTGATGCCTCGCCATCTATTCTAACTGCTGCTTGTTGGTCTAGATAGAGCATTTTTATGAGTTGTACTACATGTGATGGAAAGCCCATAGTCCTCATGATTTCCCAAAGTTTCTGATGCTGTACACAGTCAAATGCCTTTGAATAATCCACAAAACATGAGTATAGGTTTACATTAAATTCTCTGCACTTCTCTATTATTAAACGCATGTTGAATATGTGATCTCTTGTTCCTCTTCCTTGTCTAAATCCAGCTTGAACTACGTTAATCTCTTCTTCCATTTTCTTACGAAGTCTTGCCATTATGACTTTTAGTAGGATTTTACTTGCATGACTGATCAGGGCAACAGTTCTATAGTTGGTGCATAATTTCAGGTTGCCCTTTTTTGGTATTGGAATGAAGATAGTTCTCTTCCAATCTTTTGGCCATATACCATATTTCCAAATCTTTGTACATAATGCATGATATATGTGTATGCTTTCTTCTCCTCCCGCTTTAATTAGTTCAGCTGGTATCTCATCACATCCAGGAGATTTACCATTCTTCAGGTGCTTTATAGCCCAAGCAATTTCATCTAATGAGGGTTCAGGTTCTGTCTCTGCTGTCGTTGGCTCATGTATCTCATTCATATCCTCACTGTCACTCATATCATACATTCCACTGCAGTACTCCTGCCATCTTTCTAGAATTTGTCTAGATTCTGTTAAGGTATTTCCCATCTTGTCACAGATAACATTCAATTGAGGTTGAACATTTCTTGTCAATAACTTCATTTCTTTGAACATTTCATAATCTCTTCCAGTCTAATGATATTGCTCTATTCTGGTACAGCAATCTTGTATATATTGATATTTGTCCTTTCTTGTGTTCTTTCTTATTTCTCGAGTTAAAGATTTATACTTCATCCTGTGGTTAATTGATTCATCTCCTTTCTGTTTCAGCTCCCTTCGTTGTTTTATTAATTCTAACGTGTCTAATGTAATCCATGGCTTAAGTTGCTTTTTCTTGGTCGGAATTAGATCTTTGGCTGCATTTATCAAGATATCTCTAGCTTGTACTGCCAGTTCATCAGGTGTCATTTCTTCTTGTACAGACATCAAGACCCCAAAGCGATTCCTAACTTCTATGTTGTATGCGTCTGGTATGTTTGTGAGATCAAAACGAAGTGGCCTTGGTCCTCGGGTAAGCTTTTTGAGTTTTAATTTCAGATCTGCTTCTAATAACTGATGATCTGTATCACAGTCTGCACTACGTAGGGTTTTTGCAGATGTTATGCTTGATCTCCATCTTCTTTGTATTAAAATATAATCTATCTGATTTTTGGTAAAACTGTCTGGAGACTTCCATGTGAAGAGTCTTCTTGGATGTTGTTTAAAAAGTGTGTTGACTATCGTTAACTCATTTTCTGTGCAAAATTCAATTAATTTGTCACCTGCATCATTTCTATTTCCTAATCCAAATTTTCCTAAAACGTGTCTCTCATTTTCAGCTCTTCCTGCACCTACTTTTGCATTAAAATCTCCCATTATTATTGCTATATCATTATGACCAATCTTATTTAATGTGTCTTGTAGTGTGTTGTAAAAATCTTCAATTTCGTCCTCCTCTGCAGTTGAAGTAGGTGCATATATCTGTATGAGAGTTGTGTTTTTTGGACGGCCTTTAAGTCTAATAGAGATAATAAGGAAAAACAAAAAAACTCGCTTACATTGAGGAAATAAATGACCGTAGACACAGAGGTAGACCAAGAAGACGGTGGAGAGATAATATATATACAGACCTACAAGCACTTGGAATCAGTGACTGGCAAGAGAAGGTCAACCAGAGAGACGAATGGATACGGCTTGTATCTGCAGCAAAGAACCTCAATGGCTCGGAATGCTGAAGAAGAAGAAGGAGGGGGGTGGGGGGAGGGGGGAGTCCAGGTTAAACTTAAAAATCAACTACATGCACATTCAAACTCTATGACCACTAGATGGTCCACACTTCCTTGTCCATAGGTAATCTACAACCAAGAGGTGCATTCACTGCCAGCTTATCAGTCTGTTTATTCCCCCCTCCCCCCGCACTCTCATGGCAAAAAAAAAAAATACATATGATTCTCACAATCTTAACATAAAACAAGTATTAGTAGCATTAGCCTGGTACTGACAAATTTTAATCTGGTGCATAATTGTTCCACACAACACACGGCTTTTCGGTTTGTATTTTGTTGTTGTTTTCTCTACCTATCCCGTCACACTAACTCCAGGTACATACCTATAACAAATGAGATAGATGCTCCTAGGTACCCAGCCACAGTGGAGATTGCAGTGGCAGTTGCTCTCTGATTGGGCGGGAACCAAAGACCTGACAGGAGGGCAGGGCCACTCATTGGCACAGTCCCAGCCACTCCATTTAGGAATTGACCAGTCCTGATGAGCCTGTAGAAATGAATAGAACTTCTCATCCAACACTGACATATAGCATTTAGGAAACCTTCCCTAGAAAATGTTGATATTTAAAGTTCAAGTGACTGACTAGTGATGCATAAATATCAATTGGGGAACCCTCTGAGGCCACCAAGGCAGTTAATAAATAAACGTAAATGTATTGTTTGCCGCTCATAGAAGTAGAGACTAGAGGATGCACTAGACAACCTAAAACCTGAAAGCTATAGTTACTGACCGGGATGCGAACTTGTCACCTCTAAATGACGACGGCGCTTCGCTGTAGGAAGGAGTGTTCTTCGATGCATGACCACTAGACCAGTGGTTCTCAACCGGTGGGGAATTCCCCCGATCCCCCCCCCCCCACCACCAGGAGGGAATTTTAGGGTTTCCAAGGGGGGGGGGGAATTAAGATTATTTCTAGATTATGTTAATACAAGAATCGATTACTTGATATTGTTTTTCCCTTCATACTTTACGGTTCTGTATGTATCACCCTTCTGAAATTCATTTTATAACGTAAGTAGATCCGCAAATCACATTTTATGTAGGTGTCTAGTCTTGTTTTAGTATGTGCTATTAAATTTAGCTTCAATTATTACTTATATTGTGTAGGGGCGGGAGGAAATACAAGGGGAGGGGGGGGGGAAGAATGACGTTCTAAAAATGTGGTGAGGGGGATGACGTCCTAAAAATATGATGAAGGGGGGCACGGGCCAAAAAAGGTTGAGAACCACCGATCCAGACGCATACTTATGCTTTGTAATATACAATGGTCCTTGGTGCTGGTATCAAATTGGATTCGGGATTCCAACTGTCGTAGTTGCATGTAGTCATTGATTTTTGTTTTCTCAAGCAACATGGCGATTGTTTACAGACAGCATCATGTCTACTTGTGTTTATGGCCAGCACCATGTCTCTTTCTGTTTATAGACATCATCATGTCTCCGTGTGTTTATAGCTTTGGGAATTCATCTTGACATCTGGGAGACTGCTGCTAAAGACCGTAATTCATGGCGTGCATCATTACATAAGGGTGCAGTCGCTTGTGAAGCAACTAGGACTGCAAGAGCTGTGAAGAAAAGGCTGGACAGAAAAACCACAGCAGGAGATCCTCCTCCGGGAACATCAAGCATTCTTTGCCTACATTGTCAAAGAACATTTTGAGCCAAACTAGGCCTTACCAGCCATCTTAGAACTCACGGCTCCATACTTTCAACCCCACTGAATGAAATGAATGGTCATCATCATTCTTGATGGACAAACAACATGAACCTAGATATCATCATGTCTCCTTGTCTTTATAGACCACACCATGTCTTCTTGTGTTTATAGACCACACCATGTCTGATTGTGTTTATAGACCACACCATGTCTGATTGTGTTTATAGACCACACCATATCTCCTTGTGTTTATAGACCACACCATGTCTCCTTGTGTTTATAGACCACACCATGTCTCCTTGTCTTTATAGACCACACCATGTCTCCTTGTGTTTATAGACCATACCATGTCTCCTTGTTTATAGACCACACCATGTCTCCTTGTGTTTATAGACCACACCATGTCTCCTTGTGTTTATAGACCACACCATGTCTCCTTGTGTTTATAGACCACACCATGTCTCCTTGTGTTTATAGACCACACCATGTCTCCTTGTGTTTATAGACCACACCATGTCTCCTTGTGTTTATAGACCATACCATGTCTCCTTGTGTTTATAGACCACACCATGTCTTCTTGTGTTTATATACATCATCATGTCTTCTTGTGTTTATAGACCACACCATGTCTGATTGTGTTTATAGACCACACCATGTCTCCTTGTGTTTATAGACCACACCATGTCTCCTTGTGTTTATAGACCACACTATATCACCTTGTGCTTATAGACCATACCATGTCTCCTTGTGTTTATAGACCACACCATGTCTCCTTGTGTTTATAGACCACACCATGTCTTCTTGTGTTTATATACATCATCATGTCTCCTTGTGTTTATAGACCACACCATGTCTGATTGTGTTTATAGACCACACTATGTCTCCTTGTGATTATAGACCACACCATGTCTCCTTGTGTTTATAGACCACACCATGTCTCCTTGTGTTTATAGATCACACCATGCCTTCTTGTGTTTATATACATCATCATGTCTCCTTGTGTTTATAGACCACACCATGTCTTCTTGTGTTTATAGACAACATCATGTCTCCTTGTGTTTATAGACCACACTATGTCTGATTGTGTTTATAGACCACACCATGTCTTCTTGTGTTTATAGACCACACTATATCACCTTGTGTTTATAGACCACACCATGTCTTCTTGTGTTTATAACCTACACCATGTCTCCTTGTGTTTATAGACAGCATCATGTCTCCTTGTGTTTATAGACCACACTGTGTCTCCTTGTGTTTATAGACCACACTGTGTCTCCTTGTGTTTTTAGACCACACTATGTCTCCTTGTGTTTATAGACCACACCATGTCTTCTTGTGTTTATAGACCACATCATGTCTCCTTGTGTTTATAGACAGCATCATGTGGTTCCGTCGCCCAGCTACCGAGTGCGTGGCGCAACAATGTGAGCTGTGAATTTCGTGTGGAATGCTTTTATCTATACGCGGTTGTTTGTAATGTGAACTGCGTGTTCGGAACGATGGCGGCGGGCTGTCGTTGAATTGACTGGTTTGCCGTTTCGGTTCACGGGTGAATGTTTCAGGAGACTCATGGGAGTCGTCGCTGGAGATACGGAGTTGGTACTTTGAGCGGCGCTTTCGGCGGGTCGCCCGGCGGAAAGAGACCGAGCCATATGGGATAAAACCCGGGTCAATGAAGTCGTTATAGTGACTGCCGTTTCCATCGACAATGAACTATTTTTCGTGGAGGACTTTTGTGTTGGCATTCTGGCAGCGGCATTATGCACAATGTACCCGTGGGACTGTTGGCTTGCGGAGACTCCTGTCTGTTCCAATTTTCACATTGGGCAGTGAGGAGCAGTTTGTGTGATGTTCACTGGCACAGGAACAGAGCATAATGGGAACGGCCGGTTACCGTGAGGTTGGAACCGCGACTAACTAGACAACACCATATTTCCTTGTGTTGATAGACAGCACCATGTCTCTATGTGTTTACAGACAGCATCACGTCCCCTTGTGTTTACAGACAGCATCACGTCCCCTTGTGTTTACAGACAGCATCACGTCCCCTTGTGTTTACAGACAGCACCATGTCTCTATGTGTTTACAGACAGCATCACGTCCCCTTGTGTTTACAGACAGCACCATGTCTCTTTGTGTTTACAGACAGCACCATGTCTCCCTGTGTTTATAGACAGCACCATGTGTAGATCACTATGTCGCCTTGATGTGTGTTACTCGCGATCGGTTGTTGCATCTCAAACTGTGCGGCCCGCCGTCCATTCTCTGCACTGACGACCCAGTGTTACTATTAGTTACAATGTAGTAGAGAATTCTTGGCACAAAATCAAAAGAGCAAACAAAAAGAAAATGGATGGACAGTATGGATTTAGATGTGTAAAACTGTCTTTTACTTTACCGTGTAAATATAGTATACTCAGATTACTAATATTAATATGTTTAGGAAAGCATGGCCACTAGGTTGTAATGTAAACATAACCATATAAGGCTAGCAAAATAGATGTGTATACAAGAATACCACACATAACAGTGCGTGTAGCTGATTATTAACCATGTGGGGATGAAGGTGTAAGAGACAAAACTAGAGAATAAGCATATATAAATCATACAGATGTGTAAAAATTGGTAGCTCACCAAGTTACTATATAAGAAAAGCAATACTGAACACATGGATGTGTAAAAAAAACAACAACCTGGTTACTAACCAAGCATTGAGCAAAGTAAAATCTCTAATCACACATGTGTGAGAAACAAACCAAAATAATAAAAGAACACTAACCACGTGGCAGTATTAACATCGCCTGGAATACAGCGGAAGCCAGCACCGGCGAACATGAAGCAGCAGCAGAATATCATGGCCGTCCTCATGCCTGTGTTGTTGATGATAGAAAGCAAGAATAAAATCAGTGGTTTGGTTTGACAGGAAAGAAAACAAGAATGAAATCAATGGTTTGATTTGATAGAAAAGAAAACAAGAATGAAATCAATGGTTTGATTTGATAGAAAAGAAAACAAGAATGAAATCAATGGTTTGATTTGACAAGAAAGAAAACAAGAATGAAATCAGTGGTTTTGTTTGTCATGAAAGATTATTAAATGAAATAAGTAGGCTAGTTTGACAGGAAGCAAATTATCATGAAATAAGTGGGTTAGTTTGACAGAAAGCAAATTATCATGAAATAAGTGGGTTAGTTTGACAGGAAAACAAATTAGCATGAAATAAGTGGGTTAGTTTGACAGGAAAGCAAATTATCATGAAATAAGTGGGTTAGTTTGACAGGAAAGCAAATTAGCATGAAATAAGTGGGTTAGTTTGACAGGAAAACAAATTATGAAATAAGTGGGTTAGTTTGATAGGAAAACAAATTATCATGAAATAAGTGGGTTAGTTTGACAGGAAAACAAATTATCATGAAATAAGTGGGTTAGTTTGACTGTAAAGAGAATTAGAATGAGATCAGTGGTTTGGTATCCTAGCTCATTTCCTGGTCCATGTATTTTTTGTTTAGCTAGGTCCACATTAAAGCCCAGGTTATCAATCAATCAATCATGTGCCATGCCGGAAAGCGTGGGCGGTCATGACTCGCTATTTCACTCGATCACCAGAGTCGTGGATCAGCTCAGTGTTCCTGTCTCGTCCATGCCATGTGGCCAAGCCATCCAGGTATTTTCCTCTCGGTCTTCCTCTTGGTCTGTTCCCTTCGATCTTGCCAGTTGTCACTAAGTCCATTTCTTCTCATAACATGTCCAAAAATATTTGACTGTCTACGACAGTCTACGTCTAATTTCTCTAATCAATTTACGATTTTCATTTGTCTCCTGTAGTACTTGGTCATTGGTTTTTCTGTCTGTCCATGGTATTCTTTGCATTTTCCTCAGAAACCACATTTCTGCAGCCATCAGATATTTTCAGCTTCACTGCACATTGTCCAAGTTTCACATCCATACAAAAGAACAGGCTCTATGTATCCCCTCAACACTCTTTTT
Organism: Cepaea nemoralis; assembly: GCA_014155875.1. Taxonomy (NCBI): domain Eukaryota; kingdom Metazoa; phylum Mollusca; class Gastropoda; order Stylommatophora; family Helicidae; genus Cepaea; species Cepaea nemoralis. The sequence continues at coordinate 174,974 of JACEFZ010026916.1, read as the reverse complement.
CTCGTTTCAATTGACATAGTTTTATAGGTCAGTATGTTTTTCATCTTGCTAAAGGCTACTTTCGCCATGGCGATTCTTGTTCTAATCTCTTCAAGGCATCGCCCATCAGATGTTATGACTGTTCCGAGATAACTGTACCGATTCACTTGTTCAAGAATATTCCCCTTACTTGTATATTACATTGTGGTACTTCGAAGCCCAGGTTAATGTAATCGATATACTTCGATGACCTTATCATGTGTTACGTAAACATGATCGTACTGCACTATAGGCAAACCTATAAATGCTAGGTCTGCCTCGGGCTGCTTGTTGATTATCACTATAGTGTTTTAATAGTGTGAACATTTGAAAGAACTTAGCCGGTGACTATCTACGTCTGCTGCTACTATTTCTCCTCCCCTCCTGCAACTTTTCATCCTTCTTCCTCTTCTTCTCCTCCTTTTTTTTACAACCCCCATTGATGGGTCATAGGTTGGCACAATGGATGCATTATTCATTAATATCTTTCTTGCCACGGGCACTCTCCCTCTGTTTATACTTCACCTCGACACCGCAAGGTACAAGAGGAACATGATTTGATGAGATGAGATCTTCCTTGCTTTTCTAGCTTCAGCAAATTGTATGCGAGTGATAATGCTGTAGCCTCTCCATTAATTATTGTTGTCGGTACAGTATGTCCATTGCTGTCTCTTCACAGCTTTCATTCACCTGTTTCCTAGACGATTAATGCTTGCAATAAGTTTCTGTGAGTTCCTCGAGCAAACGAGGCTCTTCGACTGTAGACAAAATAGTACCTACATGCACATATACATATAAACATGCATCCCCCTCTCCTCTTCTCTCTCTCGTTCTAACACACACACACACACACACACACACACACACACACACACACATATATATATATATATATATATATATATATATATATATATATATATATATATATGCATACAGATTAATGTAACATTTAATCATTCTTTATATATGTTATATGCCGGCTCTGTGGCGAAGGGGTTACGAATGAATGGATGACTGGAAACTGGAGATCGAGGCAAGATACCCGAAAAGGACATGCAAATAACGGAACATGTTATATACACTATACCAATATACCAAGATGCACACGAAAGTAAATTATCCCTTTTCGCGCTATAAGGCGTATGATACAAGCCCCATATCTTTTAGACTAATTGACACTCGATGCGTGGTGGGGGTTGTATCACACCGACCTCCTCTGCTTCCCATTAAATTTTCTGAAACCCATTTAAGGCTGGATCGACCTGGCAGCTGAAATCAACGAAAGAAAGTATATGCCTTGAATGGTGTTCGAAAATGGGGGTCGTAAGGTGTGGTGACAGCGAAATATACAGCTATTTCTATTGCATACAGACATACATATCTTGAGTGACCCAGAACTCACATATACCAGGGTCGCAGTTGTATGAATTGAGAGCTGACCAGTTCTCTTCTAAGCATCATTTTCCGTCCACAACATTATAATAATCACATACATCTATTTATGACTCATCTGATTGGAACAATTTCTCAAGTATTTATTTTAACCCACTAACCATATCACATACAGTCATCTTATTCTCTATAGGGTCATCTGTGTGCCCACTTTGGTTTTCAACAGAAAATTAATTAACAGATTCAGAGCCATATACAAAGTAGGTGGATGGTGGAAAATGGGAAGTAGGAGTGTGGCACAGTTATCACATACAATTTCGTTAAAATGGTAGCAGACACGTTGTAATACACATAACATTGAAAAAGGTTGTATAGGCAAAAGTACTGTATATAAGCTCATGTCAGACACGGGAATTCGCTTAAGACGATAAATCATCTCATGGCATTTAATCAGTAAATGTGTGATAAAAGAGAACAAATCTGCTCACCTGTGACATCCATCAAATAAGCACACGGAAACATGGTTATCAAGAAAGGAATGTTGCCCAAGTATGTGAACATGGCGATATCTCCATCACTCCAACCATAAACATCTTTGGCTGACTGAGCAATCGGTCCCCAGGTGGACCAGATGGCGTTCCACAGCATGGCGGTCAGTGAAAACAGAGCCAAGAGGTACCATCTGCGGTAGTACAACTCTGTCCTGACTTCTGGCTTACCCTCAAGTTTATCTTCATAAATATCCAGACTTTTCTTTCTCGGAGTTCCGTCTCCTTCCTCTTCACTGTCGCTGCCTTCACTTGATCCATCACTTGACGAAGATTTCCGAATCAGATCTTCTGTTTCTGGAATGTATTCGTAAGAACGCTTGTCCATTCTCATAGCATCCTTTGCACGGGCCACACTGACAGAAAGGTCACGAGGGGAGGTCATTTGCGACGTCCGAAAGACACCCTTCATGCTATGACCTCGGGGAGTTCCTGATGAATCCTGGACAACACTTTCTAACCTAGTGCCGTCATGAAGGTTCGCGTCATAATCTGCATTTAAACCTAGTCTATCCTTTCGTGCAGTACCATTTCTGTATAATGACGGTTGATCTCCCGGTAAAAAGCTGGTATCTTGCCTCCAACCCCCAGTTTCCAGCTCGCTATGATATCCGCGATGATCAACAACTCGGACATCATCATCTACACTTCCATAGCTCACAACCCCTTTGCCCTTAACCAGGTCATTAAAACCAGTTTGACTAGCTCCTTTATTTGCATAACCTTGTTTTGAATACACAAGACTACCAGGTCCAGCAGAATTTGGCCGAAGTATACCTGATGAAAAACCACTTGTTTTTCTTGGGAATTGTATAGTGGTATTTGTTGTAGGAGATTTGGATGTCTGTCTTTCAGGATTGCGAGAATTCGCTAAATCCTGCTTGTGTGTCCGCTCTATTGACGTCTGTCCACTGTTCCAAAACTCGGAAAAACTGAAACGTTTGGTGAAGATGGGAGCACTGCGGCGCCCGTATCGATGCGTGGAAGAGACATTTATATCGTATTCATCATCAGAAAGCACACCGGGTTTAACGGTTGGAGTCACAAACTTTTGACTGCCCGGATGAGACTCGTATCTAACCCTTGGCCGTGTTGTCCTGCTGATTAACTGTTCTTTATCATTACCTAGTAAATATGAGCTTAAAAATTGTCCTTCCTCTAAATTCTGGTCATGACTGCCTATATCCGCCACCTTCTTCTGTTTTGTTTTCTTGCTTTTACTGCTTCTGGTTGCTTTTTCATTCTTGGCCACTGCGTCTCTAAAACTTCCACCATTTTCGGAAACTTCTTCAATAGCACCGTTTGGTATAAGCCTGTTTCCATACCTAGCTAAACTGGCCCCAACAGAGTCTGAAGCACGCCCATTTCCTGAATGAAACAGGCTATCCTCCTTGGCGGGGTTTTCAAATTCAAGGAGGTCTGTTTGAGGTCCTGGTTTTCTCGTTTGAGGGTTTTCACTGTTGGAATTCAAGTCGACGTTCTGGAAATCTTCACCTTTGGACATACCTAGTTTGCTGAGATCGTTGACGAAGCCTAGATCATTGTGATCTAAGTCTCTAGAACTTGGGAAACGTGTAGTAACAACCTGACTGCCATCCCCATTGGCCACACGTTCTGAATCAAGAAGTGCTATTTTGTTTACTGGACTTTTGAACGGAAGGGCACTTTGAGAGTTTCCACCAAGACTTGCAGTATTTTGATGTTCCTGATCATTATAGAAGCCATTATTTAGCACACTAGGCGGTAATGAGTTATTCTGAGAATATATCTGCACTCCGGCTTCATCACTGTCAAAACCGTTAACTTCTTCTTGTCTCCTTTGCATTGCGAACTTTTGTTTACCTTTTATTTGATGAAGATTGTTGACAGTATTTCAGTTCTTCAGAAATATAAGTTTGTTTGCTTCTAATGTGTTTTAACAATCCGATTCCAATGATGGAAATTATCTTGGCATTTAGTAACTTCACTGACGAATTAGCATGTAATTATGAGATCTTCAAAGTGTTTAGATTTTGAGTCTTATCAACTCCCAAAATTTAAACTCTATAAATTGTACAGTCTATAATTGTCTTAAGCTCAGAAATTTATAAAGACGTTTACAATTTAAAATTTAAGTAAAAAACTTCAATATTTATAAATGTCTTTTAACTGCAAGATTTCTAAATTCCCGAATATAAATGTTTATTGTAAGATTTTAAAACCTTCACATACAGTCCAATATTTATAAATATATAAATATCTGTACACACAATATTAATTGTTCAAGCTGTTAAAATTTATAAGTGTCTATAAGTAACTAGCTTTATAAATATATATATAATTCTAAGATTTATAATTGTCTTAGTTCAGTCAAAATAGAACGATCACAACTATCGGTTGACGTTGTAATAGCCATATCACTGTACTCCCACTTCAACCAAATTCCAACATGAACTAAACACCTTGTATTGCTACCGTACAGATACTGGCCACTATTCATACTAAACATCCGAACTTTAAGGGGGATTACAGTACTCAAGTTGTTTCTTGGAGTTGTATATATTCTGTGTTGTATTTGCAGGCGGGTCAGAAGTGAGGCAGACGATAACGATGATGAGACAGAAGCCTTGACCATATCTAGACGCAGCAGATGATTGTGCTGAAAATGATGCCGATGCTTGTCTTATTGGTGGGATAAAATATTGCCAGTCGCTGATGATTGATTATAGAAACAAATTTGTCTCCTTGAAGTCTTGTACAACTGCAGTGGTTTTCCTGAAAATAGAGAAGAGAAATTCAATAAATAAAGAAATGAATGAATCACTGAAAAACGAGAAGTAGGTTGAGAGCTTTACCAAAGCACAACTACAAAAAACAATGAACGTTGCGGCCAAAGCCTTCGTCAGCACAGAACAAACAAACAAAAATCGATTAAACTAATACACGATCAACACTACATGAATGTCTAAATATCAACTCATCTGTGTCCAAGCTTGAGACGGCTGTCCATGGCTGGAATGGAACGGATGTTGTGTTAAAGGGTCAACTGCCTAAAGGTCAGTACAGCCAGAAACTCGGTGATTGGTTAATTCAACCGGTGAGGGAACCCGCGTTAGGAGGATCGGGGTGCGCCTAGGAGAGCGAATGGAAAAATATGGATGTGTAACTCTGAGGCGATGTAACGGATGCAGTACGCAATTCCGCCAAGTTCGAAACGCTGCGGTGGGCAATATAGGTGCAGACCAGCAAGCGTTTGCTATCAAAAGGTAGCACAAGTGACGGTAGTTCAGAGCGCAATGAGAAACGACCCCATGCAAACCAACCAAGAAGTCACAGAAAGCAGAGATAATGCTGGTGGTGACTACCACGTCCTGCGAAGGACTTACAACTGGCTATGAAGTTGACTATAAGGTAGCGGAGATGGAGGAGGGGGGGGGGGGGTTTGTGGATAAGGGGCGTAGGGGATTTAAATAAAACTGTGTTGGACATTGAGGCCGTGAGGGGAAAGTGAACCCAATTGGAAGATAAGACGGTTTTCCAATGTCTTACGATCGCGTTCGTGAGATGTGCACGATTTTATCGCCGTAACACGTATGTCGGCAACCCCACAGTGGTCGGAACTGTTGAAGTGTAGGGGTACCGGTTTCTGGGCACCACTGTCGATATCGGATAAATGTTGTCTAAATCTGTCCGCAAGACGAAGGCCCGTCTCTCCAAGATACCTCATGTCGCAACGTGTGCAGATGATCGCATAGATGACGTTGCGACTCGTACATGAGAAACCCTCCCGGATGTGGAAAGTAGTCTTAGGGAAAGTGAGACTTGTGGTTTGAAGGACATATGGACAAGTTTTACAACGAGATCGAAGACATGCAGTTGTGCCAGGAAGAGACTGATGGGATTGTGATAGAGTGCTATGAACCAGCACATCCCTCAGGTTACGATCACGCCTGTATGCCACAAGTGGGGCTTCTGAGAAGACACCGCGAGTAAATAAAGAACAACGTCTGGAAGTCATGCCCCGGAATTACCCTCACACTGAGAGTATGAAGGAGGTAAAGGGCAGAACTATTCGGCGAGGTGGGAACTACTTCTGATGAGCAGAAGTCTCTTATCGTGCTTGCTCCCCGGTGGAGTTTTTACCACAGTAATAATTACACTTGATTTATTATAGAGAAAAATGCGACAATAAACCATATAACCAGTCTTTGGGTAAAATTACCTAACATGACACGCAGCGACTGATGTTTGTAAACAGAGGTAAGATAGACACATACCGGGTGTTTGTAAAGTCTCATTACACTTTGTATGTAGAACAAATTAGAAAAGTGAAGTACATGATGTCATAAAAAAATGTGTTCCATAGTCCAACATGAAGCAGTATGCAGCCAATGGCTGTCGTCTGTCGGAGTCATTATTTGCACTCCAAACAAAATGGTGTTATCAATCGAAGAAAGAATTTTTGTGTGGGTCAAATGTGTTGTGCAAACAAAATGCAGTGAGACTTTACAAACACCACGTAGAAACAAGAGTTCAAACATCTTAGACGTATGTTCACATGATGTATATTCACATATTGGGATAGCTGCTGCTGTTGTTTATGTGGTTATTATTGTTGTATCTCCATATATGAAGCCCATAAATCGGAATTCCCCCGCTGTTTATGCGTCACCTCAACACCTCAAGGTACAGGAGGAACATGATTAGATGAGACAAGATGAGATGAGATGCGATGAGACTCTTGTATTGGTTGGTGATTAATTTGGAGGACTGGGTTCGAACTTAAAGTATTGGCTCGCGTGTCTCCTGAGCGCTAAACATACCTTACATCTATCGGAGCGAGGTTGGTTACAGAAGCTAACACAATTAATTAGATACATTTCAGATGCGGAACAAATCCAACACTCAACATCTATTGTTTCGTTAAGAACAAAGGATATTTTGAAACGACCAATACATGTGATTAGCACACAATGACAGACGTCGCCGATGATAACAGTTATCCGCCTGAAATGATCGAATCCGTGCACGGTGAATGATAATAATGATAACAGCTGATACCAACATAGCACGTGATCCAACACGCTGTGATGGCAATGTCATGAGTGCGGTCGGACGAGGGTTCAATGTCAGCACTCATCGTTTGCTACGTGAGGGAAACCCTGGCTACTGCGTGCACGCAGGCCTAAAAAACTTCATGGATCTAACGCTTCATGTTCTCACATCCAATGGAGGACAGGTATAAACATATTGCCAGGAGACGAAGCTACTGAAACGAAATTAACATACTGTTTAATGTTAAAGGAAAGCAATGGCAAACTACTGAGCGTAATATTGCCAAGAAATCAACAATTAGCTGAAAAATGATGATGTTGACACCGATGTCCTGTAAAGGATATGCAAACATTTTAAATTTAATGTTAAAGGGCTCTCACTTCATCAGTGACCCACCAGTTCATCATGGGGCCAGCTGACAGCCAGGCCAGGCCAGGCCAGGCCGCCACTGCCCACAGTAGGGTCCTACCAGGGGACTTATTTTATGTGAACCAAACATTCCCGAAAAATGATAGCAGCACCTGATATATACCTGACCTCGTTAACTTATACCACACACGTTAATAAATGATTCTCTTTTTATTAAAAACACATCGCTTTAGTTTTCGTCTTCATTTTCGCAGCCGCCGTCCACGCCATCGTCGTCGTCGTCATCGTTTTCTCCTGCTGCTGCCTCTTCTTCTTCTTCTTCTTCTTCTTCTTCTTCTTCTTCTTCTTCTTCTTCTTCTTCTTCTTCTTCTTCTTCTTCTTCTTCTTCTTCTCCTACTCGTCCTCCTCGCCCTCCTCCTCCTCTGTCTCCCTCTTCTTCTTCTAAAATAAAAAAAACAAATAAATAAAACTATAAAGAACCCTGGTCATGCTGTGTGGCATATCGGGTATATGATGTTAGCCACGTTATTGTAAAGACCACTCAATGGGTGACGTGCGGTGTGTCACGCCAGCCGCCTTTACTTTCAGAACATATAGGGAGACGCAGTAGCGCTGTGACCAATACGTCTGTCTGCTGACTCGGTAGTCATGTGTTCGAATACCCCTCGAAGCGGGAATTTCTAACACAAATTTACCTGGGCTTCCACAGTGACCCCGTCTCAAATTGCAGCAGGGAAATGCAAAGGGAAATATAAACAGCCGGCATGATATTCACCACATCACCAATCAAGTGCCGATTGACCTATGTAAATACTGGACTAGCACCACAGACATAATACAGTTGGTAGTATAGGCAAGACGTTTAGCTGCCGGTCCGGTGGTCGTAAAAATTGATGTAGGCTCCCAAGTTGCTCTAGCCTAAATTGGAAATGTCATGGTAAATGAAAGCAGTCGGCGTGATGCTAACTATATCAACCACGAAGTGCAGAGTGGTTGTTAACAATACGAATATAGCAACATGTGTACAGGGGTACTTTAACTACACACCCAGCAGTCGTCAAGAAGCCGTGTACAGGGGTCCTTTAACTACACACCCAAAAGTCGTCAAGAAGCCGTGTACAGGGGTCCTTTAACTACACACCCAAAAGTCGCCAAGAAGCCGTGTACAGGGGTCCTTTAACTACACACCCAAAAGTCGTCAAGAAGCCGTGTACAGGGGTCCTTTAACTACACACCCAAAAGTCGTCAAGAAGCCGTGTACAGGAGTCCTTTAACTACACACCCAAAAGTCGTCAAGAAGCCGTGTACAGGGGTCCTTTAACTACACACCCAAAAGTCATAAAGAAGCCGTGTACATGGATCATTTACCTACATACCCAACAGTCGGTAAGAAGCCGTGTACAGGGATCCTTTAACTACACACCCAACAGTCGCCAAGGAGCCGTGTACAGGGGTCCTTTAACTACACACCCAACAGTCGGCAAGAAGCCGTGTACATGGGTCCTTTAACTACACACCCAACAGTCGTCAAGAAGCCATATTACAGGGGTCCTATAACTACACACCCAACAGTCGTCAAGAAGCCATATTACAGGGGTCCTATAACTACACACCCAACAGTCGTCAAGAAGCCATATTACAGGGGTCCTATAACTATACACCCAACAGTCGTCAAGAAGCCATATTACAGGGGTCCTATAACTACACACCCAACAGTCGTCAAGAAGCCATATTACAGGGGTCCTATAACTACACACCCAACAGTCGTCAAGAAGCTGTGTACAGGGGTCCTTTACCTGCACACCCAACAGTCGTCAAGAAGCCGTGTACATGGGTCCTTTAACTACACACCCAACAGTCGTCAAGGCGAGGAAACTAGTCCGTTACTTACTTTACTTTTGCTACAGGACGTTGCGATCAACCCTAGGCTAATTTTCTATGCAATTTTACGTTCAGTAGTTAGATTTGCTTTCGTTTAAGCCCAACTTAATGTCGCTATCGGGACTGAACCTTCTACCTAGCAATCAGCGCACCGGAAGTGTAAGAGCGAAGACTTTTATCTTTTTCTTACTTAACTTTACGCACATACATATATACTAGGCATCTTGCCGTCGTGACCGACGATAGTTTGTTACACTGTGCTTCAAAAAGGCATAATAACGACAACCAAGATTGGTTAAGACCAGGGATGGAGTTATACCTCTCCATAGCACAAAGCGTGGGGCCTGAATTGTAGAGGCCATGTGTTGCCCATGCAGCATAATCCTTCTTTCGACATGCCTAGTTTACTCCAGAGGAAAGGTAACACAATACATCTGGAACAAGACAAGCTGCAGAAGCTGCCAGATAAGCAACAATGGAACTAACTTTCTGGCCTATCAGAGCTTCGATCCTAGACCAGTTGCCAACCAAGGCTTAGGGCCCGGCCTGCCCTACCACGACATTTAGTCTTTAGGCTGCATTTATTCGCATCAGTATAACTCTTGTACCCTCCCATTTGCGCTCCTTCGCCAGAAGCCGTTGGCACAATGTGGGTTGTCGGGTTTGGTAACGCCGCCCAACATTCGGCGCTAACAGAAAGCAGGTATCACCGTCTACTGTCATACGGTACAGATCATACACATATACTAGAACAGTTATGAGTGTTGGCAATGAACCGCTCTTTGAGAAGTGTCGAGACAATGAAACCCTCAGCAGACTAGTTTTCACATTGATGGTATAAGCTATTAAACAAGTTTATCCTTTATCTCTAGAAATAGCTTAAGAGAACACACGCGTGTTTCCTTCATTCCTTAACCTCCAGAGATAGCTTCAGAGAGAAAAAAAAATGTGTTTCCATGATTCCTTTATCTCAAAAGTCCAAGGAACAATTCAATATGTCGCCATCACAATGGACAGATAACCTCGCGTGTCTATTTCATCCGACCCGCACTTTAAACCTTTCTTAGTCGTGTTTCTAAAGATGGCCTGATCCGTGGTTGCGATCCCCAAAAAGGCTGCGAGTGTCTCACGCAATGGTGTTCAGTCTCACTGAGCCTTGAAAATGGCTTGCGCCTAAAGGAGTGAGTTTGGTGTTAAGTCGTTTTCCGACCCGGTAACATGTCCAATAAGAAACCAGCGGGGAATGCAAGACCGGTACTGGAACTTCACATCTGCAGAGAGGCATGTTAGGCTATAACCGAGTCATTCAATTCAGCACAGCCGGACTGACAGGAGTAGGCTAAGGTTGGTAATGCTTCCCTCACGGGCGTTAGGTATTTCATTGTCCACAGGTCCCAGCCCGATGTCCAGGGGGAACTGTTTACAGATGCAAGTAGCAGGAGTTCAACGTCTACAGATGCAAGTAGCAGGAGTTTAACGTCTACAGATGCAAGTAGCAGGAGTTAAACGTCCACATATACAAGTAGCAGGAGTTTAACGTCTAAAGATACAAGTAGCAGGAGTTTAACGTCTACAGATACAAGTAGCAGGAGTTCAAGGTCTACAGATACAAGTAGTAGGAGTTTAACGTCTACAGATACAAGCAGCAGGACTTCAACGTCAGACCGCCGGGTGTCATTTCAGAGTTGACATAAAACAAACATTGTCATTCCAACTCTATGTCCAGAGGGAATTGTCTACAGATACAAGTAGCAGGAGTTAATCGTCAGCCTGTCGGGCGTAATTTCAGAGTTTACATACAAAAACATTGTCACTCCAACCTAATGCCCAGAGGGATTAGCCTACAGATACAAGTAGCATGAGGTCAATGTCACTCCGTCGGGAGTCATTTCAGTGTTGACATAAACAATTGATAAGACGACTGACTTCGAAACCAGTTTAGCTGCTGACTGACTGACCGAATGAATGAACCACACGCTGGTACGCTCAAAGAAAACTACGTTCGCTGTGGTGGGATGGTGGGATCCATATATGTGCTCCAGCACTGGCTAGCCCAGCTGAGAGAGAACATTGACTGAATTATACATACATTCACAGGTATTGATTGATACTCACAGAAGTAGAGGAAAGAAGGTCTGTATATAGGCTACATGGTGTTGGTCTGTTAAGCTAATATTTGAGACAATACCGTACAACACACACAAAATACGAAAAAAATAAACACAAACACAATACGAAAAACACAATACACACAAACACAATACGAAAAAATCTACACACATACACATGCACACAAGGTGGTATGGTCAGTACTAAGCCTGCCACCATCAACAGCCAGAGGGCAACTCTGTATTGAATGCGAGCTTGAGGGCCTGTAGAAGTACATACAAGTAAAGGATTTGTTTTACACGTTTGAAACCCATACAGCACATGGTGTTAATCTCGTAGTGTTATAGACCAATCGGCACTTGAAGAGCTGATGAGATCCACACCGATCCTTGCACCCCAAGACATTTCCTGGTACACATTTCAGACTGAGTCGACCAGGGAGCCAGGTCTTAAAAATCCGCCTCATGGTGAATTTGAACCCATGACCATCGGGCAGACAGATATACAGGCTAGCCGCTGCGCTATCACAGGTTGCCCTTTAGATGCACTGCTCGAGCACAACATGATATCATCACAAGACACTGAGCAGCGAACTATAGGTTAGTGCACTAGCCCTTGTATAATCTGATACGGCCGAGGTGTGTGGTGTGTTTAGGATTTAAGATAAAATTAGGTATTGACTTCACAAAATACACTGGTGAATGGATTCCTTCCTTGCGGTCTTATACTTTTATCAACATTTTAGGTAGTGGGATTATGATTTCTGAGTGAAATGCAAAGAATACTAAGGACGAACTGAAAAACCATTGAGCAAGTCCGAGAAAAAACAATGAAAACCGTTTTTTGTTTGTTTTGGTGACAGCTGGCAAGATTGATGAGGAAAAAGAGCACGAGAAAAGCAGTGTGTCAGATAACTGGATGGTATGGACATATGACATTACTGTGACAAGAGCACAGAGCTGTATAGCCGACGTCAGAAGAGAAAGTCTCTGCCGCTGTCGGAAGAGAAAGTCTAGTTCAGCCACGGTCAGAGCAGGAAGTCTAACCGCTGTCAGAAGAGAAAGTCTAGTCCAGCTGCTGTAAGAAGAGAAAGTCTAACTTAGTCGCTGTCAGAAGAGAAAGTCTAGTCTAGCCGCTGTCAGAAGAGAAAATCTAGTTTAGCCGCTGTCAGAAGAAAAAGTCTTGCCGCCGTCAGAAGAGAAACTCAGGAAGTCTCCGTGGCGACGTGATCAAGCCGTTTGACTCGGGCTCCGAAGGTTGTGGGTTCGATTCTGGGCCGCGTGAACCTTCGGTTCACGAGTGAAATTTTTCGGAAACTTCTGTGGGTCGTCGCTAGAGCTACGAAGTTTGTGGTTTGTGCGACGCGTTCCGTTCCGCGGAAAGAGACCGAGTCATATGGGATAAAACCCGGTGCAATGAAGTCGACCCTGTCGAATTTTAAGCGACATTTTTAAGAAGAGAAACTCTAGCCGCCGCCAGAAGAGAAGGTCTAGTCAAGCCGCCGTCAGAAGAGAACGCCTAGTCTGATCTACAAAGTTTTTTTCGATTTCTATTTCACCATTACCCCTACCCCGTTCAACCTCAAGGAGAAGTTATAGCAGGGTCCATAACCGGCTCAGAATGATAGTCCCGTGACTAGTCAGCCACCAAAGCAGCTGCCCATGATTTTACCTTCACAGTCCGATTAATTCGAAGGTGATCGCTGTCCATATGGGGGTAGTGGATTGATTAAGTAGGTCCCTTCTCAGACCAGTCTGTATATATACCTATGCACCGACCCCCATTTCTATGAACATCACGTGAATTCACGCTGATATTGCCAGGCACATTTCACATGCTTTCAGTTGTGCAGCCTGTGTGGGTGAGAACGCAAGCAGTTTTTGCTGCCTCAGCCTGTTGACTTTGTCCAAAAAAAACAAAAACCAAAAAACCACGCGCTGTGTCGGAATTACCGGTGCCGTGAGCGGATGGGTGTTTCTGACGTTTGTGTCCTTGACCTACATACAGAACGATGCTCTAAAGAGAAAGAAAGAAACAAAAGTAGAAAAAAAGCAAAGATAGAAACAAAAAAACACAGGAAGACACAAAGATAGACGAAAACAATGATAGTAAGAAGGAAAGACAAAAAAGATATAAAGAAACCAAAATAGAAAGAAACACAGATGTAAAGAAGCAAAGAAAGAAAGAATCAAAGACAGGAAGGAACAACAATAAAAAGAAACAACAATAGAAAGAAACACAGACAGAAAGAAACACAAATAGAAAGAGACAACAATGGGAAGAAACAATAATAGAAAGAAACAAAGATAGAAAGAAACAAGAGTAGAAAAAAAAGCAAATACAAAAAGATATAAAGAAACACAAATAGAAAGTTATCCCTATATATATTGGCTCTCAAAATCATCTGGTAGCCTAGAGCCTCGTGCAAACGGCCCTTCCGTCAGTTCCTTTAATTTTCAGCCTTACACTAATAGACACATGCTTAGACTGACCGACAAGCAGACAATAAGGCTGGTAAGTGGGTAGATAAACAGACAAGCAAGGGAGAGGCATAAATAAGCACACTGAAAACAGACATATAGTAACACGCTCAGACCGACCTATAACTTAGTAGATAGGAATGGGTAGGCAGTTAGGCAGAGAAAAAGAAGTTCGGTAGACTGACAACACACCGACTAAGGTATATGTTGGGAGGTATGTAGACACACAGTGGATACATAGACTAGAATAACTGATGGAACCGTGTAGGTATCTTAATTCAGAATGACAGACAAATTTTATTGATAAAAAATGGAGAAATAAATAAATATATGAGGGCATGCTGTAAAGTAAACAAATGCGCACTACCTAACCACCGACACACCAAAACACGGTTATAAACTATTGATTTGCAGCGAAGCATGAAGTATACAAACAAATCGACACAGAATACTTACCATGTATATCAGCTACATTATTAGAGATCTAAGTACCGGGCTATTAAAGTTCGGAATAGCCATATCCACACGAAGCACACAGCCAGTGTGCAACTATAACAATAACTATCACTTGATCAATGCACGGTAGATATACACAGATCAAGCGAGCTCTAAGCCAGCATCGACGAGCAGTGGCGGAGCTGCGAATCACCGGTGAAAGTGCTGCGATCTGTTTACAAACTGCGTTTATTTACGATTATTTCTAGAAGTAAACGCACACACAGTTACCTAATGTGTAATGGAAGAACATATTACCCTTGTACAGGGGTAAAGGAGCAGCAGAACTGTAAAGTTTGTGGATTTAAAGTATTGAAATGTGTGTACGAAATGAGATAGCTTAAAAAATGAATGGGTCATGTGATTGCTACATGCGTGTGCTAGATTACGTAGAAACGACCTAGTTTCTAGTTGACCTGAGATGGGAGGTCGGCCAGATAAAAAGTAGCGTAGCAACGACTTGGGTTAGTGTCGACAGGGATAGCTCCGTCTGACACTGTTACATAAACTGTTGTTAGTACTGCTGTTTGTATACTAACTGTCGGTCTGTTGTGTCGCTCTATCGACAGTTATATAACGTGTTAGTGCTGCTGTTTGTAGAGTAAGCTTCTATCTGTTGTGTCACTCTGACTGGCACCTTATCGT
>JACEFZ010026916.1:137500-155000 GCA_014155875.1 Cepaea nemoralis | reverse complement strand
ACCGTGGACCTAGAGAAGAAAACTTGTGATCTTCTATACCAGATCTGAACATTGAAGAAAACTGATTTATAAACAGTGTAATGTCTCCGGAAACTGAAATACTCTGCCCATATTAAAGGAAGTGGTGGTTGGGAGAGAATGTGGTTGGGAGAGAACGTAGTTTGCAAAGAACGTGGTTGGGAAAGAACGTGGTTGGAAGAGAACGTGGTTTGAAAAGAACTCGGTTTGGAAAGAACGTAGTTTGAAGGGAACGTTGTTTGGAGAAGACATCCTTGGACGAGGACAGAACGTGATTTGGAAAGAACGTGGTTTGGAAAGACGTGATTTTGAAAGAACGTGATTGGGAGATGACGTGGTTTGAAGAGGACAGAACCTGGTTTGGATAAAACGTGGTTTGGAAAGAACGTAATTTGAAAAAAAAACGTGGTTAGGAAAACACTTAGTTTGGGGAAGAAAACGTGGTTTGAAAAGTGGTCCCTGAAATAAGAGGTAGGAGGGTGGCCTAGCACTAAGCTGGATGCAGGCCACTAAAGGAACACTGAGCTTGGGAGTGCATGAGGCAAAGGAACTAACACAGGATCGAGTGTTTTATTCGGCGGGCGGTGGTGAGAGTGAAGGTCTGCGGGGACCTGCTGTATGATGATGATGATATATAGTTATTTTTTGTAATCCAATAGCTCAGCGTCTTCGATATATTTAAATAAAAGTACAGCGTAACACGACGTGCAGGAGGCCAGCAAGGTCGAATGGATTAGTGCGACTCTTCTTAAACATCCGATGTGCTGATGCCGAGGTAGCGAGTTCATCCCCTAAAACAGTTAGCTGAACTAAAATGTTGACTTCTCCTTGACTTCGGGACGTAAATTGCAAGTAACAGAAAAGCCAGAGTGGGTACGTCTGAATTAGGGGGACACTGGTAATAGGGGAAAGTTAATACATACGCAATATCAGTCCAGTGCACTTGCAGTACTAGCACATGGACTACGTTTGAGTTCAAAGCGAGCGAGCGCAACAAATAATTAAAAAAAAACTTCGTGCAGTCAACACAGTAGATCAACAGTGACACCAGATAAAACGTCATCATTCAGTGTTGATCGCCACAACAACCACGAGCTCTAGCCAGGAGTGATACACTGGGATGCCCGATGACAAGGATCATTTACATTTGTCCCGAATTAATCGACCGGGTGAACAACAACCATCAGAGATAAACCGTTGAGTGGTGTCTTTTGCGACCTGCATCTGATTAGCGGTTGAATAGTCTGTACAGCTGGCTTAGCCATTAGTTGTTCAATGCTTGGGGGAGATCATAACATGATGGGAGATGTGTAACAGGGATTTATAGCAGAGTAGGCCGGGGAAACGTTGAATTTTAGAAGATAAAAAGCACATTATACAATTCATGAATTTTTATTCACCATCTCATCATCTGATCTTGTTCCTCGCGGTGACGCGGTGAAGCAAAAACAGCGGGAGACTGCTCGTTCATGGGCTTCATATATTAAGGTTCCCATGGACTCTATTATTCCATCTGTCCATGGTTTACATGGTCGGCCTCTTCTTCTAGTTCCATTTGATCTGTACATCATTGCTTGTCGTGGTGTACTGGCAGGTGGTACGTAGATATGTGGCTGCACCATTTCATTTGCTGTTTTCTAGTGAAATCGAGCACTGCTATTAATCACACTTTAGTCCTGATTTCATCCTTTTTAATTTTCATGGGCTAACAGGGCGCTAGCTTGCAATGGGAGACGGACTCCCCTTGATCAGATTTTTCTACCCTAAAACTGCGACTGGCCTAACAAGCCAGCAGGGGAATTTTTCTACTTCTCGAAGAAAAAGAATGAAGCTTAATCGTGACTTTGATTGAATGTCAGAAATGTATTAATACAATCTTACTGTAACTATAGAAGTTCGAGTAAAAAGGTACTTATTGAAAACTGATTTAACACTGGCAGAACGTGAAAATTCCATGCATGATTTCCATCAGTGTTTTAATTTACAGTTACAATAAGTAAAGTAAAGTAAAGTAAAGTAAAGTAAAGTAAGTAAAGTAAAGTACCTTTAGCCCACCTTGAGGTGTATCGGTCATATGGTGCTAGACCCATATTATTTTATAGAAACATGGGAACTCGTGGGGAGGGGGGGGGGGGGGTTGTGGTCAGTATCACGCCGGCCGCCTTTGACATTTTATTACATTCTCTGGTACCTAATATCCATCCATCCATCCATCCATCATGTGACATGCCGGTAAGCGTGGGCGGTATGATTCGCCATTTCACTCGATCACCAGTGTCGTAGATAAGTTCAGTGTTCTTGGCTCGACCATGCCACGTGGGTACCCAATATAGGTTGGCTTTCAAAAATAAAGAATTAGTTTCACAGCCTTTACAGAACGTAGCAGTAACTCTTCCAGCAATTTATTTTTTATTTTTATTTTGGCTGTTTGTGATTCCTGGGCAAGTTTACGTTCCGTAGTTTCCCTCCCTCGCCCCCCCCCCACCCCCTCCCCCCGCGTTTCCACCCTGTTTCAGGATATTGCAGTCAACATCAGCATGTTTCAGCTGTATGTTGGCTCCTAGGCTAGATTACGCTTATCAGCACGCCACGACTTTTTGAGCGATCGGCTCCATACTCTCATAAGTCACTGGCGCGACTCGAACCGCTTCCAATTCTCGTGCGCTCATATCAACCACGAGAGTAATCGGGGTTACGGAGAAAGGTGCTAACTCCTCGACCAGGGAGACCGGCATAGTTTGCTTTTGCTTTCTGAAAAATCAGAACTCATACATTTGTATAAAAACCAGCGCAAGATGGTCTGCTGCCAAATCGCCCGCTGCTGTGTTTCGAACACCGTATTCGGAATTTTGAATTGTCTTTGTAACCCTTTCGCCACATCGGTGGTATATAGCAGCTTATGTGGTCACAGATGTTTAAAATCTATAATCACCACGTAACGAAACAAAAAAGTTCGGTGAAGTGATCTCATCATGAACTTAAAAATATACTGACCTCGCGTACTTCAATAGTAAAAACAGTGGTTCCCAAGCTATTCGGCACGAAGGGCAGATCTCATTATTTACACACGCTCACCTTACAAAAATGTTAGTTAGCTGCGTGTCCTTTACATAACATTATTTGGCTGTTCGTATTATACTAGGCACATTTTTTCGAAGTAGTTTATTTACCTTTGCGTTTCTAACGACCGATGCCCATATAATCAGAATTAACGCAAAGCGGTCATTTTCCAAATTGTCTGCAACTGACTTCGAACACTTCGGGAAATTGTAAACGTGTTCACTGAACGGGTCACGTTACAAAGCAAAACATATTGTGTCAATGGATTTCAGTCGTTGTTGTCACAGTCGATCAGTTCAGATTTTATGTAAATGATCCTGGTCATAAAGTATGCCAGTGGGTCAGACTAGCTTAGACCTGACAGTGTGACGGATAACACATGGCGATGACTCTGCACCAGCTCTGCACACGGTGTCACTGGTTATCTGCCTTGTTGACTACTATATTTGCGAGAATGTCCCTTTCTGGTGTCGAGGATTTTAGTCCATTCAACAACAACAACAACGAAATAACTGTGCGTTTAGTCAGATCTGTGTTACTTCCCAAGACATTTACTTGTACCTATTTTAGATTGGCAGAGGAAGGCAAAAGTGAAACGGAAATCTAAAGGAGTATAGGAATGGCCAAAAGTGCTTTCAGCAGTATGAAATCAGTATTGACATCTAAAGAGATTAACAATCGTGACATTTGCAATGTACTCCCCTCCTCCCCCCAACTACAACTTGAGAACAGTCGAGAATCAGCACATTACAATACAACTATATTGTTTTAGTCTTGCCAACATGGAGTATTTTATCTACCAGTGGAGACAGTAACAACAACAGACAGTGCCTAAATAGGATGTTTGTCTTACCTCCTGTGAACGGACGCAATGTGTAAAACCATGGAATGTGTAAAGCAGACATGTTAATTATCAACAACAGACTAAACAATGGCGGAATACAATTAACTCGAAGGAAAAGGGGGGGGGGGGGAATTGCTCCATTTCGTTATAAAGCCAATACACAATTTTATCCGAGGGCACTTACAATGCAGTTTTGTGCAGAAAGAGTTTGTGGTGTGATTTCAGTGTATTAAATAAAGATAAATTCTGGATCCCTGGATGCAGGGTGGTGGTTATGGTGTGCCTAAACGGGGTACATCAATATCATGAGTGGTGAAATCATCAGTGAATGATGAGAGACTCCAAGTTCCTGCTGCAATGAAGAGTAAAGGACCATTTATCAGCATTTATCACTCAGAGCTAAACAGTGCCACCAAGAACCTAAGCTGAGTATAAAACAACTAACCAACGCCAACAGCTTAGACCAAAACGTAATCCACGGTGAACAGTCAAACACAATATTATAATTCGATTAAGCCAGAGACAATATCTGGCAGTGGATTCTTATAGACTATTGACATTAATTACATTCTGTGTCTAGTTATCAGTAGTGATGAATAATTAATGTATTACTTTTGATGATCAGTGTTCATACCATAACTATCATTATTATAATCTTTTAACCTTTCGCAGGAGTTAGTTTCAGTTTTATCAGAGTTACGTGTATGTAGCTGTGTTAAATATTAAACTGATAGTACTACATCACTTAACAACAGATCAGGAGAGCTGTGTGGCAGGGATACTACTCGTCTTCAGCTTACAAGAGTGAGCATTCTCCCCTCTGAAGGCAGTGCCTTTCCTGTGCTCTCTTGGCCTTCTACTAGAAAACCTTACCTGATACCTTAGTGGAATCTTACCAAATGTGTCTGATCCAGTACTAGGGAGTCTTGCGAGCCATTTCTGGTTTTCAATTAGTAGTCGGAAACAACGATTTGGGAATATCTATCTCCCATCTCAAGTTAACATACCTCAATAATGCATTACAAATGAGAATTATCAAATGTTATGTATATTTAACACTACTATATGGAGCGGAAGCCAGGACATTAATCAAGCAATTATAATAGAAAGTCGAATAGAGAACCTGGAGATGTGGATACACAGAAGAATATGTCGTTTCGTTTTTCTTTGAAACAAAAATAATCAAGTTTAGAGGTTCTAGAAAAATTGGGAATGAAAAGAGAGTTGATGAACAAATTAATAAGAGGCATCTGAAATATTTCTACCACGTTAAAAGACATAACATTCTTATAAAAACCATACTTGAGAATAAGGTTGAAGGCAAGCGAGCAAGAGCTAGACAACGATACAAGTGGAACGATAACATCACGAGAATGACGAACCGCAATCTCACAGAATGTACAGTCAGGGCTAGAAACAGTGTTGGAGATCCATTGCAGCTAACCTTCATTGTGAAGACGGCACCTGATTGTTTGATTGATTGATTGATTGATTGATTGTAGCTTGGGTCGACCTGGGAGCCAGATTAATCAAGTACATTTGAGAAACGGCCCTGGTGTATATAAAAACCAAGACCACCACTACGACAGGTGAGCGTCTAGCCGCTACGCTGCCCCGGCTCTCCACAATGTGTGTAAGGATATATGAATTTGGAATTCAGCTTGAGACTGGCAAGGAGGGACAAATGAGAGGAAGAGTGCGACACGTTTAACACCGGAAGGCTAGTGGAACGATGCTCATCTTCACCTTAAGCCATTTGCTGCGGGAGAAGGAGCATATACTGATTTGGCTGGTTTGTTCTCAAATCTGTCTGTCTGTCTGTCTGTCTGCCTGCCTGCCTGCCTGCCTGCCTGCCTGTCTGTCTGTCTACCTTTCTCACCTGTCTACCTAGATGCTTACCTACCTACCTACATACCTACCTACCTACCTACCTACTTACCTACCTACCTACCTACCTACCAACATATCTACCTACCAAACAACCTAACAACCTACCTACCTACCTACCTACCAAACAACCTACCAACCAACCAAGCTACCTACCTACCTACATATCTACCCTACCTACTAACATATCTAACTACCAAACAACCTACCTACTTATACACATAAAGTCGTCAGTTGCTGCCACTCCACAAACGCCTACTTTGTAATAAGGCTAAACTAACTCACAAAATCCTATTTCAAAATGCCCCAAGCTACCTTTGGCCATTGTTTCAATATAACGCAAGACGTAGCGAACTACTAAATATACTTCATGTCCCTAAACCTAGGATAGACTTATATAAAACAAGCTTAGCATACTCTGCCACTCAGTTGTGGAATAATCTTCCACAAGAAATCAAAGATACCACCTTTAATTATACATACAGTCGCAACCTGTTTGAACACTACCTCAGGACAGACAGGCCCCCTAAAAAAAAAAAAACAGCAACAAAGACAATAATAATGGTAAATTATCTCGAACGACAACTAGCCAAAAAAAAACAAAAAAACATTCGCATATGTGTGGCATGTTACACCCACTATTGCCTCAACGAGTTATGTATTATTGATTATTTTTCATGCGTTTTAATGCTTATTGTTCTTTTGTTGTTAAAGAATTGCTTCATAAGAGATAGTTGAATGAAAGAGTGTATGAGAGGAAATAGAAAAGAAGGGCAGAATGTCAGACGGGCCTGCGTGCCCAATTCTTAACCCTTTGAAAATAAAGATTTTCGTTCGTTCGTTCGTTCGTTCGTTCGTTCATACCTGTTTACACACACACACACACACAAACACACACAGACACGCACACACACACACACGCACGCACGCACACACACACACACACACATACGTACGTACAGAGGCGTGTGTAAAGACAGAAATGCGGGAAGACATACAAACACATACACCTTTATCATGTACACACCAACAGTATCCTACATGCCAGACGAAGAACTTCACTAGAAGAGGAGTGACGATCGACGGTCAACTTCTCAGTTAAAGTGGCATCAAAAATAAAACAAGCAACACAATAAATTACATACGTAAGTAGTGTACCAAAGAGAATACCTCCGCCAGATCAGACACAAACCAGCATGAGAAATAATTCAATACCAAATCACAGCAATGACTTATGTATGTGAAACATCGCTATTTATAATTTATCTACTGACTGACGGTGCGAGGGGAAAGAGTGGGGGAGGGGAAACGATGGGGGAAGAACAGATGTCTGGAAATAATTTAACTTAACACACATGAGGACAAATCTAGGCCAAGGGACTTAAAGGAAGGCAAGCCAGCCTTTAGGGTCATTAACATTTTACCTGCCTGTTTGCTTTATTTATTGTGGTAATACTGTTGTGGTACTCCGCTGATAACTTTTGTATAACATTGAAATACTCTGGACAGCATTGGGAATAACAGGTCTTAACATTTTAACTGTATTTGTGACATCATAAGGGAACTGCGATTGCATCTTTTCATCAAGTCTATGGGTTAGTACTTTGACTTCGACAAGCATTTCTTCGGGGTTGCTAGCAATCGAGGTGGCCAAAAAAGGGTAAGAGAGCTCTGGCTATAAACTTAGAGGCGCTGATGATGTGGCAGGAGGTTCATACCCAAGACCTAGTCACTTGGACTTAAACATATACTTCTCTTTCAGAAAGAAACGACAAACAAACTGAACGTAAAGGTGTCTAGAAAATGAACATGGAATCAATTTAACGTCCTGCAACGGACACGCACTTATTGTTTGCTTTCCCTAACCTTTTACTGTCCCCAGTCTACCCACAAGGCAACAGGTTTGTGTCTCTCTTCGCCTGGTCCAAATCCCTTGACCTGTCTGACATAGGAGACACTGTCAGTAGCTGTGCTACTGTCGGCATAGCTCATTGGAACACGCAAGTCTCTCTGCGGCTACAAGATGGATACACAGTAGAGGGATCACTGTATTTAGAGAGAGAGAGAGAGAGAGAGAGAGAGAGAGAGAGAGAGAGAGAGAGAGACGAAGTCAGCTAGTGACAGCGAGAGAGACAGAGAGAGGCAGACACAGAGTAAGACAGTGTGAGGAAGAGAGAGAGAGAGAGAGAGAGAGAGAGACAGACAGACAGAGAGAGAGAGAGACAGAGAAAGACAGAGAGTAAGACACAGAGAGATAGAGAGATGCATGTACATTATAAGTCAGATAGAGACAGAAATAGAAAGATGCAGAAACATAATAAGACAGAGACAGAGAGATGCAGACACATAGTAAGATAGAAAGAGACAGAGATAGACAGATGAAGAAACAGAGTAAGAAAGAGATAAACAGTTAGAAGCACAGAAACAAACAGTGAGAGACAGAGACAGACAGAGAGACACAGCGAGCACACAGTGAGACAGAGGCAGACACAGAGTAAGAGAGGGAGAAACACAGAGAAACACAGAGAGGCAAAGAGAGAGAGAGAGAGAGAGAGAGAGAGAGAGAGAGAGAAGAGAGAAAGAGAGACACAGAGCGAGAGACAGAGATAGACAATGCGACAGACAAAGAACGACAAATAGACACACAGAGAGGCAGAGACCGAGAGACAGAGAGGCAGACACAGAGTAAGACAGAGACAGAGACACAGACAACGGACACAGAGTAAGACAGAGACAGAGACACAGAGAAAGAGGTAGACACAGAATAAGATAGAGATAGATAGATAGATAGAGAGAGATTGAGAGATAGATAGATAGAGAGAGAGAGAGAGAGAGAGAGAGAGAGAGAGAGAGAGAGAGAGAGAGAGAGAGAGAGAGAGAGAGAGAGAGAGAGAGAGAGAGAGAGAGAGAGAGAGACTGAGGGTAAATCATGCCTCAAATTTAAGAAACCACTGAACAGGCTGATAGGCTAGCAGGGAATGCACCTCTTGGTGGTAGTTTGCCTATGGACAAGGGGGAGGTGGTCGTGCGCTTATGGGACCAGGTGGAGAAGGCGAAGGAACAGATTGAGAACCCATATGTGGAAAGAATGAGATTGCGGGGGATCGGCAGGGGTTCTGGAAGAATCTCAAAACTGAGAGAGAAGACCAGGAGAACTTTTAATCAGATAGCGGTGGGAACGATTAGTAGTATGACTCTTCGCTGGCTGTTGAACGAGGGGACGGAGCACGTATGGGAATGTTCAGAGTGCAGTGATGTCGGTTCTTAACTCAACTCAACTCAACCAGTAACCTATTTTAAGAATTAAGAAGTCACGCTAAAAATAATAAGCGCCTGATTGGGGTTAGTTTATTCTGCTCATGGGGTCACATTATCTTATGTTTTCAGAGACCCCAGGACACAGATTGGTCACGGACCCATGGTGCAATAGGACATTTCCAGCAAATGTAGTCTGGTGTTTTTGACATCGGATTTGTGACCTGGTTTCTGGAATATCATAAGGAAGAACAATCAAAATGGCTGAGTATTGGAAACGTTATGAGGTCGTAAATGTATCTTTGTAGATCAAAGCAACGGAAATGAGATTCCTGAGAAGAATACTCAACGTGTCCAAAAGGGAAGAAAATCAGACATGATGAAAATCAGGACTAAAGTGGGGGTTATATAGTATACCGCAACAAGCAATGATATACTGGCCAAAATGGAACCAGAAGAAGAGGCCGGCCTGGTAAACAATGGACAGTGAATAACAGAGTCCATGTGGATCTGGATACATGAAGCCCATTAAATGGGTACTCTCCTGCTGTTTATGCTTCACCTCAACACCGCAATATGCAAGAGGAACCAGAAGAGATGAATGTGGATACAGTCTGTGCTAATTTGAGTATCTGTTTAACTAGACATGAATCTTCCAATCCATGTGTAGTACATACCATATTTTATGTCGAAGGCCCTAACTGCACGCTGGACATCCTCATGCGTTCTCAGTCCTCCGATGCACTAGCCATTCCAGAGTAGTTGTACACATTGTTCACATGAGTTATGGTATCTTCCCTTTTTCTCTCGAAGGTGGCATTAACGTGCCTGAACAGGCTTCACGTCAAGTACACATAATCAGGCTAGCGCGGAGCCTGGACAGTATTCGCCGACCGAGTCCGTATTGCAGTGATTGTATCAGCCATGTCCATGCTTCTTCCCGTGTGTCATTTCTGGTAATTTAGTGCCAATAAAATACCTTGCGGTGTATGGCAGTGGGGTAGGGGGGGGGGGGGAGCTGGGGACCATTAAGGCCGCCTGGCTAGTGCAGTGGCCGCGAACTGTGCAGGTTAGAGTTTTCTTCCCGTGTGTAATGACGCATAATTTGCTAGCTGGTATGAGCGTTCATTAACATTTACTCCGGCATGTCCCAGGTGCGTACATCCAGGTGAGCAAAGTAACGCGCGACATCCCAAATGCTGCCTATCCATTCGGAACGGAGACTGCCGGTTGCGATTTTCTGTAACATGTTTATGGAGTTTGATATGATATGAAGACCCTACTGTATGCATTGACGTGCCAAACGCTTGTTTATCTACTCATTTTTAGTGTCATAAATCTATTGCGTTTTCATTTCTGTGTGTATATAGAGTTGACAGGCAAGCCTACCCACACAGACACCTACCCATACATGTCTTCGAATTCTCCTCGAGGAGGTGAACTTGATTCATCGACTTACGCTTCCAGATCTATCTAGTAAAAATAGGTTCCATGAAATTTCTTGGGAAATAAAGGCGGCTGTCGTAGTATTCAACACTTTACTCATTGAATGCTGAATGGTATATGACAATAGGGGACCAGCAACGTATAAACAGCACGGTAGTAGTAAGGTAGGGGATATTTAAGTCTTATTTTAGGTGCAGCACCTTCGCTGTAACTTCATATTTTACTATATGAAGAGTCTAGCACCTATGCCATGACGTCACCAAACAGCACCAACGGCGACTTTATTTTTTGAATTTTGCGGATTTTGTGTACTTCCTGTGGTACTTCTGGTTGTACTTCCGGTACATGGGTGAAAATATCTCCCTGGACCGGCGTGAACCACCGGGCATTGAACGGCGGGCGAAGGCGGTCGGGTTCGAGTCCCATAAAATTGTGGTATGTATGGGTAGACTAAATATGCACTGGTATGGAGGTCTAAAGATGTATACATGTGTGTGTGTGTATACACGGGTTAGACCGATGTGGGGGATTGGGACGCAGGGGAATGGGCCCCTTGTCCTAATATTAGCTTTTGCTTTCCAGAGGGGAGCCATCACACCCACACCTACTATGAGATATGAAGGATGATAGTCAGCGAGACCTCTGGCCAGACCAAGTGCAGTAAATACTACACTTTGATTTGAGCCAAAAGGACGATCAGGCATATCAACTTAGGAGATTTACTGAAGCCAGGTTATAGTTATTAATTACTAGCGAGGCTTACACTATCATAAATATTACACGTAATAACATATAGAACTGATTTATGTCTAGAGAATATATCATACAATAAGTGTCTCATTAGTATACAATCAAGTGAAGTAACACATCTATTAAATTTTCTAGAATAAATAATAAAATGTAACATTATTATAATAACGCAAGTTATTTCCTTTTGCATATATTGGAATTAATTATGTCCCCTGATGTCTCCAGTAAACATATCTTTGCATAAACATCTTTGCATATAACTGATAAGCGGTAATGGAAATTAGATCGCTTTAGAATTAACTCACGGTAATGAAATTTGGATTATAGCGGTTGTAACGAGTTCACCTTGGGTAGTGAGAGTGAACCACACCCGAGGTGTCCCTGGCACTCCCGTGTATTCTAGCCCCAGGGGTTGGACAGACAGATACACATTTTTACTCTGCGGTTGATCTCATATTAGTTAATTATGTCTACAAGCCCCTCCAGATTCTAGACCCCCACTAACTACCTACACCTGTGGAACAATGAACACTTAGGCATCGTCCGAGACCACACTCAATCATTATACAAAGAGCAAGTCAACTTACATAAAGTTTATTCTACCCGTGAGAATATAGAACTGAAATGAACATCCTGATAGAATAATCTATTTACACAAATAGAGGATAGAGTAGAGACAGAATCAGAGATATAGTTGTCTTCATCGAGTTGAGAAGTAGATTGGATGCAGATGTCCCGTCCAGTCGGTCCGCCACTCACCTGGCTTCCTTCCAGTGAGATGACTAGAACCTTGGAGACCACTCCGTCTCCAGAGCGTGGATCCACAACAATAGAGTCACTGCTGGACCTCACTTCACTGGACCAACTGCATCTGTATCACTCCCACGGAGTCACTGTTAATACAGTTCTCTAACAACACTGGTTGGGAGACAATCCTCCTGGACTTGACTCCAAGTATTCGTGACTTCAATGAACATACGTAGTCACTGACCAATCAAATGGTCTGTCAATCATAGCACAGTCACACTGCTGAACGAATATGTCAATGACCAATTCAATGGTCTCTCACAGTCACACTGCTTGTAGCATCCGATATGGCAACTGAAATGTCCCGGAGTCCTACTCGAACACAGTTTATAATCTTCATACTGAGACAGTACATTATTAGAATCAGACATCTATTTCACGGAAACAATTCAGGTTGGACTATAATCAATAGTCCCTTCCACCTGGTAACACTTGCCACAAGTCAATAGCTGGTGTAGTTCTTCTCAAGACCTGCCACTATAGCTGTCCAAAGAACCATTCAAGTGTCTGAAGATCATTTACTTCCGCGTTTAGGCAGAACCACCGTAATAATATACGGTCAGGTGTTTCCTTTCGTTGAGCATGATTACTCAAAATGCTGAAATGTTCCTGGCTGAAACAGAGTATCTTCTACTATAGAAAAACATCACAAACCATCACTTCCCACATGTGCACCTTCAGGGCACTGGTATTTCTTGATGCACCCCTTCACGCATGTTGAATCACATTGGGTACATGGTGTGGTTGAGTCGGGCGTGATAAGTAAAGAATGGACCCCTTCGCTGTGTCACACAAAGTGGTTTCCTGCCAACGACAATTATAGTTGACTGGTTCCTCAACAGGCAAACTCCTGAAAAGGAAGAGCGACCGGTGAGAGTATACTGGCCCAAACATTAGTCCACATGCATCCTACCAATAACTACTCAACCCTCAGTCATGCTACTTAGTTATGCATATAACTAAAGCATTATCTCTATATGGAGAGTAGTAAAGCATGGGTTCACAATTGTCAGCTGGCCTCACAGAACAGCCCGTCAAACAGAGCAAGAAATCAGAATGACGAGTCTGATCGTAGGTCTCACCTATCCCTAATCATCTACCAGTCGTCGCTAACGTCAGTAGTGATAGAAGGCTGTTATCATAGTTCTAATTTAATCGAACTAAACAAAAAGGTAAAGAGTCCCTGGACTCGTTCCTAACATCATCAATGTTCATTAAGAAACATAATCTTGATCAATATACCATCCCTCGGGATATAGGAATAGTACATGATCACATCCAATATGTACACAAGCCTGTTTGCTGGTGGGACCACCTGCCCACGCCATAGCAAACTCTTCTTATCAGACTCTGCCTTAGAGTCAAGAAGCCTTCTTGAGAATACATGTTCCCCACATGTTCCAAGGGTAATGTTCCAGTTCAGCCCTCCCAAGTGGTTTAGCCTTGGCTCGGACCGAACTTCATCGTTGGTTTGGCCTACGAACCAATACTTTCATAACTTGCTTTCACTTCCCCCATATCCTATATTTCCCCAGTCTCATACAGCCTCCTTGCATCCTTCCATACTTCCAGCACCTTAGCATTCACTCGCACTAGCGCCAGTATGAAAGAACAAGATAGCTTAGACAAGATTTCAGAACGCATATGTATATCGCGACGGCACGCATTGTTATCACGCGTCGAGCTATCGGCGTTCGGAATTACTCCAGGAAGTATCACATGCCATGAGCTAATATATATACACAATGTCACATCATATATATATATATATATATATATATATATATATATATATATATATATATATATATATATATATATATATATATATATATATATATATATATATATATATATATATATATATATATATATATATATATATATATATATATATATATATCACCGAAGCAGACTTACCTTACCACAGAAATTCCGTGTTACACACAATGAATTCACTATTAAGTTACTACACAATAGTTACATCATTCCTGGTGGCACAGAACTAAGTTCTTCCTTTACTTAGTAACTAAGCACAATGTTGTCTGAATCTCCACCTACCAACTTACCTGGTTTTCTAACCGTTCTTCTGGCTTCAGCAACTGACTGACATAAATCTAAGTTTCTATCAGGCACAAGTAACTATGTTTTATTCTAACACAGCAACCTAATAGATGCAACGATTGGCAATATATGGTACATATATTTTGAACCCAGATCGCCCACATCGCATTCCGGCGTTCCTAACAGCTGATTCGCGAGCACACAGTAAACAAATCCACGATTAGCCGTCAACTGCGTTATCGATCGGTTTGCTCATTAGTATGCAAGGACATCCGCATAGGTAATGAGGTTAGAACAATGGCGTGCGCTACACACGTACAAAGTTAAATGATTTAAACAAATATGTACCTGAATGTTGAAAACCAGATTTCCAGTCAGCTTCAGAACTGTTCAAGGGCTTCTCAGCTTCCTTTCCATAACAGTCAGCCGAATCATGGTTGAGGTGAGACGCCACACAAAATTGGCTCACAAGGCCTGCGTCTGCTCTCTCCGAGCAACGTAGAAGTGAATGAAAGGTTTAGCCAATTTCCCCCCTCGTGCCAATTCAATGCGCACGAGAAGCTAGTTCTTCTTGAGAAAAGACACTTTCTCGGGAAACCGTCATTCCCCGCCTAGAATTTCTAGATCTCTCTGCACGAGAATTTAGTGCGATACCCAGCCTCACGGGTCACTCAAATTCCGGTGTTTCGAGAAGATTCTAGATAGTAATTCCTCCATCGGCTTCCCTCAGTCTATTTTTAGCTGGGAAAGTCCCCCGATGACGCGCCAAAATAGTGCGGGATCCTTACGACCCAAGACAGATAAACGCGTTTCGTCACAGCGGTTGTAAATGGCGCTGAATCGCGTGAGCACATCGCCGAAGGTGTAAACAAATATTCTAAGGCACTTTGCCTGGGTGCTAATGAAGTAATCACATGAAAAAGTTGGGTAAAGGTGAACACACAACTACAATTTATGTCAGAAATGATACATCTCGACAGGCAAAACCCGTGGGTACAAAAATTAACAATTAGATTTCTCTTTATTGTTTCCAAATTGAATGGTTCCTGTAGAAATTTAATTGTTAATTGTTGTACAATTTTATTGTTGACATTTTATTTTTTTTATTCCACGATAGTGACTTATTGCATAAGTTGCCTCTAATTTTCTAAAATACAGCTGTTGTTTGCCTAGGGGACAGACGATTATCTCTAGTAGGTTGGAAATTTGCCCAGTCAGCAGAAAACCTATTGTGGTGTGATCAAAGAGAATGTTAGTATTAAGTGGTTAAAACGTCGGTTAGAAGATGAGGTAGATGATATTCAAGGGGTCAATAAGGCAGACGTGGTTTTAAGAAAAGGTCGACTTCATAACAGACACTGATGGTTGATTGGAGACTTGACGCTGCGGATGTGAAATGACAATGTGAGATATTTTTCCCCTTTGGTCAACAAATTTTCCTACTTTCATAAGTTAGGATGGAATTTTGTTTTACTTAGCCAATATTTTTTCACCTTTGGTTTACAGTTTCTTAGTTTTCCTAAGTTTGGACAAGAATTTTATAAGTTTGGTCGAGATATTTCTGTATTTGGCCAACGTTTTTTCCTATTTGGTCGACAAATCTTCCTACATCTCACAAGTTTGGTTGCGATATTTATAAGGTTGGCTGAAATTTGGACAACCTTTTTCGCTTTGGTTAACAAAGTTTCCTTTTTTTCATAAGTTTGGTTGCGATATTTATAAGGTTGGCTGAAATTTGGACAACCTTTTTCGCTTTGGTTAACAAAGTTTCCTACTTTTCATAAGTTTGGTTGAGATATTTATAAGGTTGGTTGAAATTTGGATAAAATTTTCACATTGACCCAACATTTTCACATTTGGTTAACAAAGTTTTCGTACTTTTCGTAAGTTTGGTTGCAATATTTATAAGTTTGGTTGAAAGTCGGCCAACATTTTCACATTTGGTTGACAGAGTTTCCTACTTTTCATAAGTTTCGACGATGTATTTAGTTATTTGGACAATATTTTTCCGATTTAGTTAACACATTTTCTTACTTGGTCAAGATTTTTCCCATTTGGTTACCAATTGTTCCTACTTTTCATAAGTTGTGACGAGATATTTCGTTACTTGGTTAACCGTTTTTCTTCTTTTTAAATTTGGTTGACTATTTCTGTGTTTGGCCGACCCTTTTCCCATTTTGGTGACAAATATTACCACTTTTTATAAGTTTAGTTGAAATAATTCTCTGTTTGGTCGAAATTTTTTCACCATTGGTTAACAAAGTTTCCGACTTTTCATAAATTTGACCGATGCATATAGTTACTTTGTCAATATATTCCCCATTTGGCTAACAAACCTTTCTTACGTGGCCAAGATTTTTCCCAGTTGGTTAACAAATGGTTCTACCTTTCATAAGTTTAGGCGCAATAGTTCCTATTTTTGTCAACATTTTTCCCATTTGGTTAACAAAGGTTCTTACTTTTCATAAGTTTGGATGCGATATTTCATTACTTGACCAATATTTTTCACCATTGGTTAACAAAGTTTCCTACTTTTTATATGTTTGGTTGAAATATTTCCAAATATTTCCTATTTAATTAACAAAGTTTCCTATTTTTTATAAGTTTGGTTGAAATTTGGCCAACATTTTTCACAATTGGTTAACAAATTTTCCTACTTTTCATAATTTTGAGTGAGATATTTATAGGTTTGGTTGAAATGTGGCAAAAATTTTAACATTTGGTTAACAAATGTTCCTAATTTTTAATAAGTTTGGTTGAAATTTGGCCAAACATTTCACATTTGGTTAACAAAGTTTCCTACTGTATAAAAGTTTGGTTGAAGGATTTATAAGTTTGGTTGAAATCTGGCCAAACTTTTCACATTTGGTTAGCAAATTTTCTCCCTTTTCATATGTTTGGCTGAGATATTTATAAGTTTGATTTAATTTGGCTAAGATTCTTCACTTTGGTTAACAGAGTGTCCTACTTTTTATAAGTTTCGTTGAGATAATTATAAGTTTGGTTGAAATATGGCCAAAATATTTTAACATTTGATTAACAAAGTTTCCTACATTTCATAAGTTTGGGTGAGAAATTTATAAGTTTGGTTTAAATTTGGCCAAACTTTTCACCTTTGGTTAACAGATTTTCCTAATTTTCATAAGATTGGTTGAAATTTGGCCAACCTTTCCACACTTGGTTAACAAAGTTTCTTACTTTGCATAAGTTCGGCGGAGATATTTATAAGTCTGGTTGACATGTTTCTGTATTTGGCCAACGGTTTTAATAATCTGTCTACCATATTTTCTTATTTGACAGTTGAAGTGGTACATAGAAGCTGTACTTTGGTCTGGGTGTGAAGCGTGGCGCTGAGTAGGCAAGTTGTAA
>JACEFZ010026916.1:70000-132500 GCA_014155875.1 Cepaea nemoralis | reverse complement strand
TGTGAGTTATTACTTCAAGATCATTGGTCTTTCTATCCCTCCACGGTAATCTCATGATTCTTCTATAAAACCACATCTTCGCAGCTTCCACATGATTCCTCACTTGTCTGCTAATTGTCCATGATTTGCTTCCGTACACCCAGACTGGCTCAGTATAGCTCTTAAGAATTCCTATTCTTCTTCTTCTTCTGCGTTCATCCGGATTTTTTTTTTCCGGATGTGACTGCGTTGTGCCTGTTTACAGCAGAGCTGCGTTCTTGCGCCGTTAGGCCGACACATCCGACTTCTGCGGGCATTTGTTGACCGGGTTAACCTTGCCGGGGGAATTCCTATTCTATACCTACATATTACTACCTACATATTACAATTTATAGACCTTATTAAGAATTTGCCCTTCCATATTCAAGATACAACAGACTACTAGTTTTCCGTGTTCGATAACACTTAGAAAAACAAACGCTTAATCATACATAACATGCTGTCGTACAGTTTGCGTATCTTCGAGATAAGGTGAAAAGAAGTAGTTCACAAACCTTGGCTCTAGAATTGTGACAATAACATTTAGGACAATTTCATGTCTACTTCATGTGAGGTCTTAGTCAGATATGGCTGGGTTACCGTATGACAGTAGACAGTAGTACTTCCTTTTTGTTAGCGCCGAATTTTGGGCGGCGCTTACCAAACCCGACATCCCACATTGTGCCAACGGCTTCGGGTGGAAGAGCGCAATTGGGAGGGTACAAGCCTTACCCTAGTGCTAGGTAAAATCATGGGCAGCTGCTTTGGTTGCTGACTAGTCACAGGACTATCATTCTGAGCCGGTGATGGACCCTACTATAACTTCTCTTTGAGGTTGAAAGGGGTAGGGGTAATGGTGAGAACGAACGAACGTGTACCGCGGGGTTTAGTGGTTACACACCCGCCTCACACGCCAGTGATCCCGGGTCCAGTCAAGGATATGCACTAATGACGAGCCTAGTGCTTCCAAATTGACGTGGGCAAGGCCTTAGGTTCGTACCGGAATACGATCAGCGTTGCCAGTAGTGGGTTGTGCACAAAGTTTAAAGACTAAATGTCATGGCAGGGCATACCAGGCCCTTAGCCTTGGCTGCCAACTGGTCTAGGATCGAAGCTCCGCAGGGGAACATTTAGAGCATCGCTTTGCTGATCAGGCAGTTTCTGCAGCATGTCTTGTTCCACATGTATTAGTGTTAGCTTTCCACTGGAGTAAACTAGGCAGACCGAGAAAGGGATCATGTTGCATGGGCAACACATGGTCTCTGCAATTCAGGCCAGGCTTTGTGCCATGGAGAGGTATAACAAATGAAAAAAATATATCGTGAACATAATTAACCACTGTTTATTGCCTTCGTCGACCTCACAAAGGCATTTGACTTGATCAGTCGTGAGGGTCTGTTCAAGGCACTAAAGAAGATCGGCTGCCCACCAACTCTTCTGTCTATTGAGGAATCGTTCCACACAGGCATGAAGGGTATAATCAAGTTTGATGGTGCAACTTCTGAAGAATTTGAAATCAAGAGTGGAGTTAAGCAAGGTTATGTATTAGTTCCCACTTTCTTTGAAATCTACTTTTCACTTCTACTGAAATATGCTTTTCATGATCAGGATGGTGGTATATACATTCACTCACGCTCAGATGGCGGCCTGTACAATGCTCAAAGATTGAAGGCCAAGACCAAAATTAGGAGGGTACTGATCAGAGAGTTGCTTTTTGCAGAAGATGCTACAATTACGACCCACTCTGAGGAAGAATTTCAACGTCTACTATCTGCATTCTCCAACGCTTGTTGAATTTAGTATAACAATTAGAAAAAAAGAAGACGCAGGTTATATCACAAGGTGTATACGAGGGACCATCACCCTTTATTGACAATGCCGAACTGGAGATAGTAGACCATTTTACATAACTAAGATCAGAGGTAAATAGCAAATTATCACTAGATTAATAAATCAGCATCAGGATTGGTAAGGCAGCAATAACAATGAACAGATTAACAAAAAGAGTCTAGGAGAACAGGAAGCTTACTGCCAAAACAAAAGTCCTTGTCTATCAAGCCTGTGTCCTTAGTACTCTTCTTTATGGCAGTGAAGCCTGGCCAACTTACTCACACCAAGAGAAACGTTTAAACAGCTTTCACATACTGTGTCTCCGAAGAATACCTGGTATTAAGTGGTAAGACAAAATCACAAATACTGAAGTATTGGAACGATCAGGTTGTGTGACGGTTTGTTCCATGCTCAGTCTTCGTAGACTTAGAT
Source organism: Cepaea nemoralis (assembly GCA_014155875.1). NCBI lineage: Eukaryota > Metazoa > Mollusca > Gastropoda > Stylommatophora > Helicidae > Cepaea > Cepaea nemoralis. Next base: position 130,220 of record JACEFZ010026916.1, on the reverse strand, counting down.
GGATAGGACATGTTAGGAGGATGGATGATGGTAGAATACCAAAGGACATCTTTTTTGGTGAATTACAGATGGGTAAGAGATCTCAGGGTCGGCCTCTACTACGATATAAAGACGTGTGTAAGCGGGACATGATTGCTACAGGCATTAATAATGCACATTGGGAGCAAATCGCCACTGAACTTATTGCATAAAGGGCAAGGATCACAAATGGAATACAGACAAAGGAGAAAATGATTGTAGATAGGTGATACACTGAGCATGTGAGACACAAGATGGTGCTTGATGGTGGAAATGACCATGTGTTCTCACGCATCCATTGTGGATGAACATTTACCGTGCTAAGTGGCCTTATCCGTCACATTCGCTACCGCCATGGGTTCTAGTTATTATGTCTTTATGAAGCACAATGTACCAAACTATCGTCTGTCAAGATAGCAAGGTGCTAATGTACCTCATGGCTCGGTGGCGAAGCGGTAGCGGATGCAGTTCGTAATCCCGCATACCGCGTTCGAAACACAGCTGCGGGCAATTTAGAAGCAGATCGCCTTGTGTTGATGTTTACAAAATGGTATGATAGCCAGTCGTTCAGAAAGCAATGGCATACAACTAAACGTAAACTTGCCATGAAATCACAAACAGCCCTAAATGCTGGGGTTTACTGCGACGTACTGTAAAGGATATTTAGTTTTATTTAGTCGACGGGTCAACATCACGGCACACGGGTGTAACCCATAAGTGTACACTCCGTTCTACTCCTAACTCAAGCCTGAGTCCGGAGAAACTCAGCTCAGTGCACGAACTCTGTAGCACCGGCGAGAATCCTGAAATACTTTGGGTAGATTTTTAACTCGAAATTTTGCCCGGGAAGCTCCGTTAGGCTACTCACTTTCGATTTCCAACTGCCAAGGGATGTTTTACGTGTGCAACAATACACATGGGCGTCCGATCTCACTACCCAGAGATCAGGGGTAATTTTTGTTACTAGACGTACAGCTGAAAGATGCTGGTGTTGACCGCAATATCCTGAAACAGGATGGAAACGCGGGAAAAAAAAAAAAAGAAGTTCACGTGAAAAAATCCCGGCCCTCAACGGGGCTTGAACCCGGGACCTCCAGCACTCGAGGTAGACACCATACCTCGAGACCACTCAGTAACTAACCTCATGAGTGGCGTTTGTGACAAGACTACTGGTAATGATGGGCGGTGGAGGAGAAGCACGACTTTTCTGGACAGCAGCGGTACAGTGGCTAGCCCTCTTGCCTGCCAGCCATGTTGGCATGTGATCGAATCCCCAAGGAGGCGGATGCAACTACAAACCTGAATGGGGCTCCAATGTTGACCTAGGCTATAATGGGCAGCAGGAAATATATTGACCATGTCACCCATTGAGTGTCGATTGCTCCATAACATTATGCGACTAGTTCCATACGTTCAATACACCTGAAGGTGTGTAACAAGGGAGTTTATCTGCTTTACATTTTAATAGGCATTCGATGAGTGATGTGGTTACTTCCCATGCTGTTTCCTGGTAATCATATTAAGCTGCCGCGGAGGTCAGCATGGCCGAATGGATAATAATGCATGTTCTTAAACATCCGGTGTGCTGATGCCGAGGTAATCGGTTCAGCCTCTACACCGGACAGCTGGACTAAAATGTTGACCTGTCGTCCTTGATTTGGGGACGTAAATTACAAGTACCTCTGAAGTCAGAGTAGGTTCACCTGATGGCGAGGGACACTGTTAATAGGAAAAGCTAATCCACAAGCAAAATTCAGTCCATCACTACTATAAATAGTGTGTATGGACTACGCTTGAGTTCAAAGCGAGCGAGCACCCAAAAAAAAAAAAAATTAAGTTATTGCGGTGTTCAACATGGCTGAATGGATAAGAGCGCTCGTTCTTAAGCACCCGATGTGTTGATGTAGAGGAAGCGGGTTCAACACCTACACCGGTCAGCTGGACTAGTATGTTGATTTCTCGTTCAGAAAGCAATGGTAAACTACTTAATGTACAATTGCCTATTAGATCACTGCCAGTAAAGCCCGAGGTTGATTTCAACGGCGAGCAAAGGACGTGTAGTTTGATTTGTAATCTCATTTTACAAAGTAGTGTTATGTTATTGACTTGTTATTAACAAAAGCTCCAATTCCAATTCCAATTTTCAAAACAAAAATTCCAAATTCGGTCTCGTTAAACCTGCCTCCTCAGCTGTGGTTATTGTTGAGATCCGTGGTTGTGTGGACTGTTAGTCCTAATTCATACTGGTTTTATAGCAGTGGCGTGCAGAGGTTCTTTGATGCCCTGGGCCAACCTCTTGATTGGATGCCCCTAAATTGTTTTTACCTCATTCATTCCTCCTCTCCTCCGACTGCACCGTGCTGCCCCCTCTCCCTAACTGGATGCCCCACTCCCGGCTGGATGCCCGGGGCCGTCGCACCCCCGCACCCCCCTCTGCACTCCACTGTTTTATAGGTTCCGCTCTGTTTGTCGGATGAGGTTGTTTTTGTGTTGCCGATAGCTCAAACAACCGGCCTGCATATTTATTTATAGTCGCGGGTCCTCAGGACATGCTGGTGTGGCGGGAAACAATCAGGCTCACTGATTGGCTGGGTCTATACCGCCAGGTGGCGTATTGGTGCATGATAAAGCAGACGTGGTCGAGGCCCTTTGGAATCCTGTATATAGTGCAGAAGGACAGATAGATCACGGCCTGGAGATAATGATGCTGCAGGGAGTGTTCAGAGGATCTGTCTGAAACTCATGACTCCGAGGAAAGGCCAGGCGGAGGCATGACCGAACTGTTACTACCATTAGTATCGAGAAGACTCTTCGCTGGCTGTTGACGATGAGGACAGAGAACGTATGGGAATGTCATGAGCCTATGATGTCGTTTCTCGACTCAATTCAACTCAAACTGCGTCAGCAATTTTTCTGAAGTCTGGAGTCCTAGATTAATAATGCTCACAGTGTTTATGTCCAAACGACTTGTAAATATTTGAAGATGACCCGGATATGACCTCTGAACTTGTTGCTAACGACTAGCTTGTTTTCATAGGCTTGTGACCACTTCTTGGTTCACGTGAGCATGTATCGTAAAAGATCAGTGAGTAACGTGTTCGCTACAATAATGCTACTCTTATTGTAACAGGAAATTGTGACATTGTAGTCACACATATCAGAGACAGAAGTAATTGCAGCCAATAATGGAAGCAAGGTGGGATACTGAAACAGCTGGGTGGTGCAGTTGTAGTTAACTTAATTAGTGGATCAGAATGAGTGTATTGATAGGTTGACCGAGTAATGGGTTGCTTAGTATGCTTAGTAAGACGGAGAAAGGATTGTTTCGTGTGAATAGCTTACCTCGCTTCAGAGGTCACAGATTGTGAGAATTGTATGAATTGTTTGCACTGGGAGTGCGGGGGGAATGAACAGGCTGATAGTCTGGCAAGGAATGCACCTCTTGGTGGTATATTACCTATGGATAAGGTCGTGCGCCTGTGGGACCAGGTGGAGAAGGTGGAAGAACAGACTGAGGATGTGGAAAAAACGAGATTGCGGGGGATTGACAGGGATTCTGGTAAATCGCAAAACTGAGAGGGAAGATAGGTGGGAACGATTAGTAATGTAAATCTTCGCTGGCTGTTGAACTAGGAGACGGAGCGCGCATGTGAATGTCCTGAGTGCAGTGATGTCTGTTCTCAGCTCAACACATATTGGTTGCTTAGTTAATTGGTTTGATTGATTGCTTAACATGCTGATGGATTGATTGAATGATTGGTTGATTGGTTGGTTGGTTGACTGATTGGTTGAGTAGTTAGTTGGTTAATTGACTGGGTGGATGATTTTCTTAATGGGTGGTTGGTATTAGAGGTAGACAGTCAAAATAATTTGGACATGTTATGAGAAGAAATGAATTGGAGAATTGATTGATTGATTGATTGATTGATTGATTTAGGAACCGACATCACAGCATTCGGGACATTCCCATAAGCGCTTCGTCCTCATCCCCAGCAGACAGCGAAGAGTTCCAACACTAATAGTTCCAGTAGCATGAATTGGAGAACTTGGTGACAACTGGCAAGATCGAGGGGAAGACAGAGAAGTAGATAAATGGGTAGCTTGACCACGTGGCATAGACGAGACAAGAACACTGAGCTGATCAACGACTCTGGTGATCGAGTGAAGTGGCGAATCATGACCGCCCACGCTTAGCAGCATGGCATATGATGAATGGATGGTTGTTATACTGGCAGATTTGATTGGCTGATTGATTCGATTGGTTGATTGTTGGTTGGTTAAATGATTATTTGATTGATTTGTTGTTTGGTTGGTTAATGTTTATGCATGTACCAATGTGGCACCAAGGTGACATCTAGGTAACATCTAGGTTACATTTAAGCTATAGCTAGGTTACAACGAAGTTACAGCTAGGTTACATCTAGGAAACATCTAGGCTACATCTAGGTTACAGCTAAAGGTACATCGTAGGTTTACATCCAGGTTAATATAAGCTACATCTAGGGTTGTTTCGTGTGGAATAGCTTACCTCGCTTCAGAGGTCACAGATTGTGAGAATTGTATGAATTGTTTGCACTGGGAGTAATATATCCCTTTAAAGTGTGTAAAAGTTAGTGACATGACGTCGAAGTCAACCCCAGCATTATCTGGATGTTTGTGATTTCTTGATAAGTTTACGTTCAGTAGTTTGCCATTGCTTTCAGAACTGCCGACGCTCATGCCATCGAAAGAATTGCAAGGCGGTCAGCTTCCAAACCATCTGCGGCTGATTTCGAAACCTTGAAGTGATAGGGCCAACCGAGTTTGTAGGGCTGAATACTCGGAGGGATGGGTGACCGGTCTTCTCACTTTAGCAAACGACCAGCCCATGCATTGAACCCACTCCCGACCGTGCTCATGGCATTAACGCCCAGTTGGATATCAGCTGGGCTACAGCTTGGTATACAGCTAGCGTACAGCCTAGGGGACAGCTAGATTACAGATATGTTACACTAGGTTACAGTAGGTTACAGTTAGGGTACAGCTAGGGGACAGCTAGATTACATATATGTTACAACTAGGTTACAGTTAGGTTACAGCTAGGGGACAGCTAGGTTACAGCTAAACTACAGCTAGGTAACAGCTAGGCTATAGCTAGGTTACAGCTATGTTACATCTAGGTTACATCTTAGGTTACATCTAGATTACACCTAGGTTACTCTAGGTTACATCTAGGTTACAGCTAGGTTACATGTAGGTTACATTTAGGTTACAGGCAAGTACATCTAAGTTACTTCTAGGTTACATCGAGGTTAAAGCTAGTGTAATCTTGGTTACATCTAAGTTACATCTAGGTTACATCTAGATTACAATTAGGTTATAACTAGGTTAATCTAGGTTACATATAGGTTACAGCTAGGTTACATCTAGGGTACAGCTAGACTACATCTAGGTTACATCCAGTTTACATCTAGGTTACATTTAAGCTATAGCTAGGTTACAACGAAGTTACAGCTAGGTTACATCTAGGCAACATCTAGGCTACATCTAGGTTACAGCTAAGGTACATCTAGGTTACATCCAGGTTAATATAAGCTACATCTAGGTGACATCTAGGTAACATCTAGGTTATATTTAAGTTACTTCTAGGTTACAGCTTGGTTACAGCTAAGTTACAACTAGATTACGTCTGTGTTACATCTAGGATTACATCTATGTTACAGCTAGGTTAATCTAGGTTACAGCTAGGGTAATCTATGTTACGTCTATGTTACAACTAGGTTACATATAATTACATCTATATTACATGTATGTTACATCTAGGTTAGATCAAAGTTACATCTACGTTACATCTAGGATACATCTAGGATACATCTAGGTTAAATCTAGGTTACATCTAGGTTACATTTAGGTTACTTCTAGGTTACATCTACGTTACATCTGGGTTACACCTAGCTTACATCTTGGTTACAGCTGGGTTATATCTAGGTTACATCTTGGTTACAACTAGGTTACTTCTAGGTCACATAGAGGTAAAAGCTAGTGTAATCTTGGTTACATCTAAGTTACATCTAAGTTACATCTAGGTTACAATGAGGTTATATCTAGGTTACATCAAGGTTACATCTAGGTTACATCTAGATTACATCTAGGTTACATATAGGTTACATCTAGGTTACTTCTAGGTCACATCGAGGTAAAAGCTAGTGTAATCTTGGTTACATCTAACGTACATCTAAGTTACATCTAGGTTACATCTAGGTTACATCTAGATTACAATTATGTTATATCTAGGTTACATTTAGGTTACATCTAGGTTACATAAAGGTTACAGCTAGGTTACATCTAGGGTTACATCCAGATTACCGCTAGGTTACATCTAGATTACAGCTAGGTTACATCTAAGTTACTTCTAAGTCACATTGAGGTTAAAGCTAGTGTAATCTTGGTTACATCAAAGTTAAATCTAGGTTACATCTAGGTTACATCTAGATTACAATTAGGTTATAACTAGGTTAATCTAGGTTACATATAGGTTACAGATAGGTTACATTTAAACTATAGCTAGGTTACAACGAAGTTACAGCTATGTTACATCTAGGCTACATCTAGGCTACATCTAGGTTACAGTTAGGGTGCATCTAGGTTACATCCAGGTTAAGCTACATCTAGATGACATCTAGGTAACATCTTCGTTTAATCTAAGCTACACCTAGGTTACATTTAGGTTACTTCTAGGTCACAGCTTGGTTACAGCTAAGTTGCAAGGTACATCTAAGGTACATCTAGACTACATCTAGGTTACATCTAGGTTACAGCTATGTTACATCTAGTTACATTTAGAAAACATCTATGTTACACCTAAGTTAAGGTAGACTACATCTAGGTTTCATCTAGGTTAATCTAGACTGGATCTCCGTTACATCTAGGTTACATCTAGGTTACAGTTAGGTTACATCTATGTTGCATCTAGGTTACAGCTAGGTTAATCTAGGTTGCGTCTATGTTACAGGTTGGTTACATCTAGTTACAGCTAGGTTATATCTAGGTTACATCTAGGGTACAGCTAGCTTACATATAGGGTACAACCAGGTTACATCCAGGTTACATATAGGTTACAGCTAAGTTACCTCATGGTTACATCTAGTTAACATCTAGGTTACATATATGTTACGTCTAAGTTAATCTAGGTTACATCTAGGTTAAATCTATGTTACATCTAGGTTAATCTAGGTTATATATAGGTAATATCTAGTTTACATTTAGGTTATATATAGGTTAGTCTAGGTTACAGCTCTGTTAATCTAGGTTACGTCTAGGTTACAAATAGGTTACAGCTAGATTACATCTAGGTTACATCTAGACTAAAGCTAAGGTACAGCTAGGTTACATCTACGTTTCTTTCTGGTTACTTTAGGTTACAGCTAACTTACAGCAAGGCCACATCAAGTTTACATCTATGTTACATCTACATGTAACAGAGATGCAATCTAGATTTAACCTAGATTAACCTAGATGTAACCTAGATGTAACCTAGCTGTAACCTAGATGTAACCTAGCTGTAACCTAGATGTAACATAGATGTAACCTAGCTGTAGCCTAGATACACCCTAGATGTAACCTAGCTGTATCCTAGCTGTAGCCTAGATGTAACCTAGATGTAACCTAGATGTAACCTAGCTATAGTCTAGATATACCCTAGATGTATCCTAGCTACAATCTAGCTATACCCTAGCATTAGTCTAGATGTAACCTAGATGTAACCTAGCTGTAGTCTAGATATACCCTAGATGTAACATAGCTGTATCCTAGCTGTACCCTACAGGGTGACCAGATTGGCTTTTTTGAAGCCAAATTTGACAAATTTGGCTTTTTTAAAACAGGTTTGGCGTCAGAAAATCAGTTTGGCTTTTTGGCTTTCTTTTGGCTTTTTAACAATTTGTAATGGTATATGCCTCTTTTTTGAATTTTTCAAGTTAATTGTTGTCTTGTGTTACTATTTTTAAGCAAAAACAAATGCAAAATGATAAGCTTATCTGGCCATGTTCTATGCGCACTGAAGCACTGCGCAGCTTACTGTTTAGTAGTTAAGTTTTCAAATTAATTATACCTTCATAGCAATCGCGAGTCGCAACTCGCAAGTATTTCTTATTAATATTATTGACTGAACCTATTATCATGCCAAAGTGGAAACCATCTTATGATACTAATCGGAAATATAATGATCAATGGGAAAAGACATTTGTGTGGCTCAAGAAATCCACTGACGGTTCTGAAGAGGCATATTGCAAACTGTGCCATTGTAATATTGTTCCAAGATTTTCAAATCTCGCAAATCATGCAACAACAGAAAAACACAAGCGGAGCGCGCCATCTTCTTCACAAAAAACACTCAGTGGTGACAATAAGCAAGAAAATTGATGACAAAGTTAAATTAGCTGAAAATTAGGATGAAATTGAAAAATGTAATCAATCATTAAAAAATTGCATTGGTTTTGCATCCGATGGTGCTTCCAGTATGGTTGGATGCAACAATTCAGTTTGGTCCAGAATGACAGATGTATCTCCTTCATGTGTTCAGTATAAGTGTGTTTGCCATTCATTAGCATTGTGCATTAAATATACAGTGTCAAAACTACCTTAAAACATTGGACTTGTGCTGGCAGAAATACCAAATTGGTTTAGACATAGCAATCTAAGACGAGAAGCATTTAAAGATTTATTCAAAATTATGAACTCATCGACAGAATTTCAGCAAGCTAGAACAGCATCACTTCCTTTGAGAAAATTTCTTCTATTCGCTGGCTTGTCCGGGGAAAAAGTAATGTTCAACATTCTAATAAATTGGGAAGAACTCAAGGCTTATTTTATTTCTGCTGAATTAGCAAATTATTACACTAAATTTAAGTCACGACTTATAAACGAAATGCTTCTAGATCAAAGAAACTACCTTTATTTTCATTTCGCAACCCCTATTGTGCAGGAATTCGAAAGGTTAAATAGCCTTTTTTCAGAAAAGTAAGGCAGATCCTCACGAATTACATGAAGAACTATTTTTGCATTATAAGCGTCGTAATAGTAGGACTTATGATACCAATAATAAGAAAAAAGATGTTTCTAATGTTGATTTTGGCATCAAATTCCTGTCAGGGTGTGATAACTACATTCAGAAAAGTTCTGATACAAAAATTAATTGCCAACAAGAGGTCTTAGATCTCAAAGAAAGATGCTTATCAGTGCGAGAAGAAGCACTTTATCAAGTTAGAAAGCGGCTTCCTTCAGCAAGAAATATATTTAAAGATCTAACCAATTTTAACCCTGGAATAAATAACCTTAAACCAGGCTTCTAGACCACTATTTTCGAAATTGCCCTTTTTGAATTTGGCTGAAGAAAACCACACTATTATTGAAGAACAATACAGAAAATTTTATAGATTGGAAGGAAGAAGAACAATTTAAAGAAAATGGACTGCCTAAAAATGCAGAGCAAGGAGTCATGAAACATCCCCAATTTAAAGAGCTTGCTTCTTTTATTATTACTTGCTTAATAACACTTATTAGCAATACCGCAGTGGAGAGGATGTTCTCTCTTTTAACATGCATAAAAACCAAAGCAAGGAATAGACTTCAGCTGTCTCTCTTAGAAGCAATTATTAGAATTAGAGCAGAACCATTATCTTCAAACAAGTGCTGTAATGAATTTGTACCTTCATCCAAAATGTTGAATGATTTCAAAGCTGGAATAGTATATTCTAATGAATCCTGTACTGAATTTCAACAATGAAGAGGAATACTTATTTGAAGAAGAGGTCTTCATGTGATATAAGTATATTTTTAATATATCTTTTTACTAGACAATGTTTGGCTTTTTTCTTGGCTTTTTCATTTTGTACTGGGCAGTGTTTGGTTTTATTTTGGCTTTTTTATTTCGTGACTTGGCTTCTTTTGATCACGGCGATCTGGTCACCCTGGTACCCTAGGTAACCTAGATGTAACCTAGATTTACCTTAGCTGTAACCTAGATGTATCCTAGATGTAACCTAGCTGTAACCTAGATGTAACCTAGATGTAACCTAGATTAAACCTAGCCGTAACCTAGATGTAACCTAGCTCTAACCTAGATGTAACCTAGATGTAACCTAGATGTAAGCTAGCTGTAACCTAGATTTACTCTAGCTGTAACCTAGATGTACCCTATCTGTAACTTAGATTAACCTAGATGTACCCTAGATGGAACCTAGATGTAACCTAGATGTAACCTAACTGCAACCTAGACGTAACCTGGATTAACCTAGCTGTAACCTAGACGAAACCTAGATGTAACGTAGATATAACCTAGATGTAACTTAGATTACCCTAGCTGTAACCTAGAAGTAAACTGGAAAAATGTTACTAGAGGTCTGACCGACGTTGTTGGTTTATGAACACGCGACCTTAAGAACTCGAGGCAGAAAGCTTGGTTCCTTCGCCACGGATAGTACTCAACGCGGCTATTTGAGGCATTGACCGAAAAACCAAGCAAGGCTAAGTTCTACTTGGTGCTGGTGCAGTTGGTTTTAATGATGTATTTTAAGTAGAAATTGCATATCCAAATACAGCTTCAAAGTGAATTGAAACACTTTGAAATGAAGAAGTCTATTTAAGTATTTTAGTACTTTAATAACAGTAGATGGAAGATGTATTAAGGAAGATACATGTAAGAGGGTAAGTCAGAAAGTTATGCACCACAATGATTATCTCAGCTAATAATAAAGATTAATGTTTTGCATATCCTTTACAGGACATCGCTGTCAAAATCAGCATCTTTCAGCTGTATGTTGATTTCTTGGCAAGATTACGCTCAGTAGTTTGCCATTGCTTTCTGAGCGGACCGGCTCAGTTATCCCGCAAGTCACCAGCGGGGGTCGAACCGCTCCCAGCTCTCGCCCTGCTACGAGACTCTGCGTGATAAACGGGATTACGGAAAAAGTGTTGTAACCCCTCAGCCAGAGAAACCGGCAATAATAAAGATAGAAGCATTAAATTTGCATCAATTTAAGTTTATAATCCCTTGAAGGAGTATACCAAATTGCACCTCACTAAACCAATTCTAACCGCGACACAAAACCGTAGAAATTTCAGATATGAATAACGTACGTTACAAGCAGAGGATTGTTATAGAATTTTTGAGAAAGAAACTGTTGTTAACCTTCACAAACGTTTGTGTGCTGTTTAAGGCACTTTTGCAGTCAATAGAAGCACAGTTAGTCGCTGAGCGCAGAGGGGTTTGGTTTCTGCAAGTGGAGATGTAGAGATGGCCGATAAGCCCTCTCTGGACGTCCTGCCACCTAGCCGCGTTGAGCCACCTGCCGGATCAGGTAGGAATACTCTGACATCATGACTTGTGATAGGGGAATCACAAGTCAACAATTGTTCATGCGGCTTTCAATAAGCAAAGGTAATGCGATTGGAATTTTCGAAAACCTGTGCTATTCAAAGGCTTGTGCAAGATGGGTTCCCATAAGGCCCAAAGGAAAACAGTTTGTTCGGAATTGTTGCTGCGGTTAGAAACAGATGGGTATGATTTTTTTTATCAAACATTGTGACAGGAGACGATACTTGGGTTCATCATTTTGAGCCGGAGACAAAGAGACAGCCAATAGAGTGGCATCATCCTCAGTCACCAGCGAGGAAAAATTTCAAAACAACTCCATCAGCCAGTAAAGTCATGCTCACTGTTTATTGGGACAATGATGGGATTATTCTCGTGGATGTGCTGCCAAAAGGTGGAACCATAAATTTATAAATTTATATCAAGACACTCACAAAACTCAATATTTGTTACTGCAGGGTTAGGCCTCACAAGAATTGAGAGCAACTGCTTCTCCTTCACAACAATGCGCGTCCTCACACAAGTTTGCAAACAAGGGAGGCTATCGACAAAATGTGGTGGCATGTACTGCCCCATCCACCTTACAGTCCAGACCCAGGACAATCTGATTTTCATCTTTTCGGTTCCCTTAAGAATGCTATCCGTGGGACAAAGTTTGAAGACAACGAGGGAGTGATTAATGCAGGCTACGAGAACAGGGCAAAATGTGGTACAGATCTGGGAAACATGCTCTTGCTTCAAGATGGCGAAAAACCGTTAAAATTGATGGTGATTATTTTGAGAAGTAGAAATGTTTGCTGCACGTGTGCATGAACATAGTGACTAGATTTTGTGTGTATGTTATTGACGGTTAAAGAGATAATAATCGTGGTGCATAACTTTTTGACCAACCCTCGTAGATAGCTTAAAGCAGCGTTTCACAAGTTGAGGGATATTCTCCGCAATTTATCTTATTAATTGAGGCGAGGAAGGAAGTTCTTAAGAGCTATATTAAGCAAATCCTGATGTATGGAAGCGAATGATGAAAAATTAGCAGATAGGTGAGGAATTACATTGACGCTGCTAGAGAAGATGCTACACAGTTTGACATCATTACATGGATCAACATTCACATCATAAATGATACACGAGACAGAGGGCTCTGGACAGATATGATCACCAACGCTACACAGCGTTTTCTAAGAAGAAGATTACAAGCAAATAGAGGTAGCACTATTTCTCTCAGCTGTCCCTTTGTTGACGTGAATGTCTAGAAAGGAAGTTTGCCGTTATGTTGACGAAGACTTGCTGATACATGCTGAGATTCAGTTTATTAATAGGATCACCATGTTTAAGTCGGGTTAGATCTGAATCAGCTCTGACTTGCCGATTTCATACAAGCAGTCAAGCGATGAGCGACGGGGTATTTTATACTAGCAGTCAAGCGATGGCCGGCCTCTCTGGCCGAGGGGTTACAACACTTTCTCCGTAATCCCGTTTATCACGCAGAGTCTCGTAGCGGGCGAGAACTGGGAGCGGTTCGACTCCCGCTGGTGACTTGCGGGATACTGAGCCGGCCGCTCAGAAAGCAATGGCAAACTACTGAGCGTAATCTTGCCAAGAAATCAACAGACAGCTGAAAGATGCTGCTGTTGACAGCGATGTCCTGTAAAGGATATGCAAAAAAAAAAAAAAAAAGTCAAGCTATGAGCGACGGGGTACTTCATACAAGCAGTCAAGCTATGAGTGACGGGCTACAATTAACTCTTCTGTTACATCTTCGATCACAGTTTTTGTGTGTATGTGCCCGCTCTCTTTGATCTCCAGCATAGTTCATACACGCTACTTCTAGTAATACTGGACTGAATTTTGCGCGTAGATTAGCTTTCTTTATTATCAGTGTGCCTCACCATCAGGCGAACCCACTTCGACTACAGAGGTACTTGTAATGTACGTTCCCAGATCAAGGACGAGAAGACAACATTCTAATCCAAATGACCAAGTGGGGATGTAAATTACAAGTACCTCTGAAGTCAGAGTGGGTTCGCCTGATGACGAGGGACACAGGTAATAGGGAAAGCTAATCCAAAGACAAAAATCAGCCCATTGCACTAGTGTTCAATGCAAGTGAACGCAAGGGAAAAAATAAGAGTCGCATTCAACTTGTAACTGCTGACTCCTCAAAGTGCGTGTCCTGACATTGAGATGATGTAGGTCAAACTAATGTCAAGATTCTGCATGGTTTTAGGTACTCCTAGAACAAATGTTTAACTGCAGTTGTACCCATTGCACAGACGCAGTCATCAGAATTTCCTATATTTCGCCCATTATCCATCCATCCATCCATCCATCCATCATGTGCCTTGCCGATAAGCGTGGGCGGTCATGTTCTGCCATCTCACTCGATCACCAGATTCGTGGATCAGCTCCGTGATCCTGTCTCGACCATGTCACGTGGCCAAGCCATCCAGGTATTTAATTCTAGGTCTTCCCCTTGGTCTGTTCTCTTCGATCGTGCCAGTTGTCACCAAGTTCTCCAATCCATTTCGTCTCATAACATGCCCACAAATTTTTAACTGTCAACGTCGCCCATTATACAAGTGGTATTTCAGTCTATTGTGGCCTGCGTGGAGTCTGACAATGGAGGGTGCGGGTTACTATCCTGGCTTCCTTTTTTGTGTCAAGGAAAAGGATATGTAACGATAATCTAAGTCAGCCGCACCCTCATTCTTATATTGACCCAGAAACATCGGCAATTTGAGAGATAAAAAGCTTTGTAGAGCCGACATTTATTCACACCATACATTCAGCCCCAGACATGTATTCTCTATCAACTATACCACTATGCACTATTTATTGACTGTCCTGCTTTCAGCTTTGTATGTTTTTTTCGTGCTGTGCAGAACATCCATCTCAAATATTTATTCAATGTCTCAGCGACAAAAACACTGGGTTGTTCTGTTGTCGATTTTTCTGGCCTGGAAATGTCCCATATAGTTAATCTGTTCACCATCTGTTTGCTGGCTACGTTGTTGATACAACTGAGTATATACCTACTATATACCATCTGTCAATTCACCACGTTTTCTGATCGTTTGTTGTTCTCCCATACGATGTGCTTACTGTTGAATATCAGTAGTAGCAACGCTACCAACATTACTGCCCGCAGTTGTAGTAGTTTTTTTTTTAAAATTCGCATATCCTTTTACAGGACATCGCTGTCAACAGCAGCATCTTTCAGCTGTCTATTGATTTCTTGGCAATATTACGCCCAGTAGTTTGCCATTGCTTTCTGAGCGGCCGGCTCAGTTATCCCGCAAGTCACCAGCGGGTGACGAACCGCTCCCAGTTCTCGCCCGCTACGAGACTGCGTGATAAACGGGATTACGGAGAAAGTGGTGTAACCCCTCGGCCAGAGAGACCGGCTGTAGTTGTAGTAGTAGCAGAAGTAATAATAGCAGCAATAGTCCTGATAATAGTAATAATAATTGCAGCAGCCATAGTTAAAGTAGCATCAGCACTAGTAGTAGTAGTAGTAGTAGTAGTAGTAGTAGTAATAGTAGTAGTAGTAGTAGTAGTAGTAGTAGTAGTAGTAGTAGTAGTAGTAGTAGTAGTAGTAGCAGTAGTAGTAGTAGTAGCAACAGTAGTAGTATTCGCTTCAGCAGCAGCAGCAACAGTAGTAGTATTCGCTTCAGCAGCAACAGTAGTAGCAGTAGTAGTAGTAGTAGTAGTAGTAGTAGCAGCAGCAGCAGCAGCAGCAGCAGCAGTAGTAGTAGTAGTAGTAGTAGTAGTAGTAGCAGCAGCAGCAGCAGCAGCAGCAGCAGCAGCAGTAGTAGTAGTAGTAGTAGTAGTAGTAGTAGTAGTAGTAGTAGTAGTAGTAGTAGTAGTAGTAGTAGTAGTAGCAGTAGTAGTAATAATAGTAATAGTAGCAGTTGTCTCAGCACTATTCTAATAACCGTTGCGATATCACCGCCACTAAACTTCTGAGTGTTTAGGCTATTGTCAATCCCGTGGATCTATCAGTGAGTAGAACATGCTGGACGGACAACCTCTTGTTCTCCAAACAGACGTACCTAAGCTTTCCCGTTGGAGAGGACACTCCAGCCTCACCGCTGGTCTGGACACACCTCGCGGAGTGACATTTACCGGCTATAAGTATTCAGAACCGGCGCTGTGGAAAAGAGCAACGAGCGCGATTTGCAGCCTGCTGCAGGCGATTTGAAACAGGCAGCATTGTGCTGGTTTTCATACAATGATATAAACGTCATACGTTCAGAAATCACTGGCAAAATAGTGAAGACAAATTTGCATGTAAATCACAAACAGCTAAAAATGCTGGGACTGACTGCGACATCCTTAAAGGATGTGCAACTAATTTTTCAAACACACAGAGCTCATCTAGCGTAGGGCTTAGCTCCAAGGTTACTTCTTCTGTGTATGGGGAATGGGGAACATAATTGTAGATTCCAACTGATGTGGCAAGTCAAGCAAAGATTCCAACAAATGCTAAACAGTTAGACAGTTGGAATATCAGAACCGTGAACTGCTGCGCCAGGTCAAACACAGATTCCAATAAATGCTTCACAGCTAGACAGTTGGAATATCCGAACATTGAACTGCTGCGCCAGGTCAAACACAGATGCCAACAAATACTATACATTTAGACAGCTGGATTATCCGAACCTTGAAGAATGGATTCTCAGTAAAAATCTATGTAAAAATCTCTCATTGATTTCACAAAGGCATTCAACCTTGTCAACAGAGATGAACACTGCTAAATCCTCTTCAAACTAGGCTACCCGTTTAAATTGCCTGCAAACGCTCAAATTGTTCAATGATTGAACGAAGGGAACAATCAATTAAGATGGCAGTCTGTCAGGTCCTTTTATGATTCAGTGGCCCCAGGCGAGGATGTACAGTTAGTCCGTATTTTGTTTGGTATTGTCTTTACTGCACTTTGCAACCGCGATTTTGACATTAATGCAGATGGAATTTGTCTCCACACTAGATCGGACTGCCGACTGATAATTCTTGTCAGATTCAAAGCAAATGTAGGAGGTCACTCTTACATCTCCGATGTACCTATGGCGAGGTAACAGGTTCAACCCCCATACCGGATCAATTGGACTAAAATGTTAACTTCTCGTCCTTGACTTGGGGATGTAAATTACAAGTACCTCAGAAGTCGGAGTGTGTTCGCCTGATGGCGAGGGACACTGGTAATAGGGAAAGCTAACCCACATGCAAAAATCAACCTAGCGCAAAATTGAGCGATGTGGACACAAGAGATCTGTTATTTGCTGGTGGTCCCGGAGTTGGCAGCCAGAACATATAAGGACTGTTACCTGCCAAATAAGCATTAAGCCCGTCTCACTTTAATACTTTAGGTTCTGTTCATTCACAATTAAACTATTCCGGACCGCGCAATTTATCGCTGTCATTAGTTAGTCGTTCGTTGTGATTCCAACTTCACGGCAGAAGGGTCACCCCGCACAATGCTCTGTTCCTGTACCAGTGAATAGTATCCTAAAATACTATCATTAGTTATACCATAAGTTAGTTAGTTGCATATCCTTTACAGGACGTCGCAGTTGACATCAGCAGATTTCGCTGTTGTGATCTCTTGGCAAGTTTATGTTTAGTAGTTTGCCATTGCTTTCTGAACGATAACACCCATAAATGATATATTTTCCCCCACGCCTTCTGTCCGAGCCAGTTGCTATATTAATTCGCTATGTACTCAATGTCACTGATTGAATTGGTTTTTCCCAAGCATGTAGACGTAACAAATGAGTGAAGAAAACCAAGGTAATAAGCTAGGATGCGGAGAACACGCCCGTTTATACGATTATTTATTACGAACCGGAAGTGATCTAAAGACATCAAGTAGTTACTGTTGTGTTGTCAATGACAAGTCTTACTCTGTTGCAGATGTAAATAACTACATTTGGCGCGTCTCATGAAACTTGTTTGCAGAAATGCCAAACTTCAGGTGGAAACTAAGTCTGTGGTAATCCAACATATCACCCGTGTCTTACGAGGCCTTCAAGGGGCGCACCATTCTGTGTTTATATAAGATACGACTAACAGTAGATACTTATTTGTGGGTGGCACGTCGGTATCTACGGCGATCGATATTACGGTCAATGTTCAATCATTTAAGACTGTAGCATTCTATGCAAGTTTTACAGGTCAACCAAGGGTGGAGTATAGTTGGCTACTTCATCCAGTAGAAAACATAAGCTGTGAAATGCAACAAATCTTGAACAAAACTGCAAAGGTCTTGACGTAAGTTTGTTGAGGGTGTTTGTTCTATTGACAGATGAAAGACGACTACCTGTGTCATACGTTCTATTTATAAAGTGGTATGGACTGGGTCACTAGTCTAAAGTAGTATACAAGACTCCCGCTTGCAATGTCTGCTTTTTGTCTTTGGTATCTCTTGGGAGGCCCGAGAAACTAATGCTGAAGTGCTCTGACATGCTAGTCAAACGACTATGTACTCGCTTCTTACATAGGGATAAATGCTATGCATATGTTGGTCAGATGTGCACACTACACTTCAATTATACTTCTATATATACTATACTTCTTCAACTATACTTTTATAATTATACAAAAATACTTCAAGGTATTTCACTATGGTCATCTGGCAAAACGTAACAGAAAGATTGAACGTCCGCAGTTACGTTTCAAAGTTATGTGCAAGCGAGATATGGAAATCCTTGGGGTCGACACCACAACCCGGCATGATGATTTGAAGAGGTTGTCAAGATTCTGTCTGGTCATCTTGTTAGTTAACATTCAAACAAAGGTGGTTGTTTAAGTACGATCAGGAATACCCGGTAGTCCAGGGGTCAGTTCCCTTCTTACTTTATATGTCTTGTCACTTCATCAAGGCTATAGTCGTGTCATTGATGAAACAATCCCACATGAGGCACAAGAAAGTCAAATTCGAAATCCAACAGTAAAACATGTAATTATTTACTGTTTGAAGGATACGAAGAATGTTGACTTTAGCGTATCCACCGTATACATTCTGGAAAATCCATCAATTTCAGGACTTCAACAGTGTCACGAAATGCAGCTGGTTCGCATCGTGATATTTTTCTGGCTGGTGAAGTGTCTGTTGAGACACCATGCAGCCGGATAAAAATTTACTGATCGAAGGGAAAGAACCAGTAAAATGACACACCCGATTAGAGCCGTTGCTCGCCCTTGAAGAATAATCCAGAAACTGATTAGCGGAACCGGGGTTCCGACACTACGGACTGCGTATGTCTGACGCAGCCGCAGTGTCCAGGACAAAGTGTTCAGTTGTGAACCAAAGTAGCTGGCAGCCAGTCGACATATTGGTCCAGGGCTAAGGGAATGGAGAGCGAGACAACAAGTGTATTGACGGGTTTTGAAGAGCCCTGACATCATGTCCAGTTGCAGTGACAACGGCTCCCCTTTTCACAATCGTGCTGTTTTATTGAAGGTACGTATACAACCTTTTTGTTCTAGCGCGGTGTCGGGATTCGAATTGTGAAATTGCACTGACGTGTGTACTGACCATAGCGAGGAAGTAGGTCAGGTGTGAACATTTGTAGGCTTGTGTTTTATGGCTGGAATATAAGCCTGTTGTAACCGCGTGTTTACCAGCGTTGTACGGTAAAGATATTTCGTAGGTTAGCAGCGCACAGCTTATTTACAGCCAGTGTAGATCGGGCAAACTGGGTTCAGGGAAACTAGACCTGTAATTTGAGTTCACACATGGCCGAATTCATAACCTCGAGCGTCGGCATGTCTGGCCGAACAGTTACCCGAAGCGCTACCGGAAGTAGGTTAAAGAGTCGTATCGGATATAGCAAGTAATATATCGATGAACTCGGGCAAGTCAGACGCAACGATTGCACCGGCCGGCCGAAACCGTAGAGGTCGTTTCAAGGTCGTTCGGAATCGAACTTCGTGTCACATGGTGTTGCGACCACTAGCTTTCTTCTTTGCTTTCCTCACATCTGTCTTTTAATTAATATATCTCGACGGAAAATCAGCTTAACATATAGTGGCTTCCTGAGAGGGGAACAAGGGGGAAAGTGACCGTTGCGACAGAATTGTTCATATCGAACAGGACACCGTTCTAAATACCCCTCCTGGGATCAGGGAGGGGGAATGGGGTGTGGATTTCTGCTACAGGGGAATCACACTGTATATTCGATTGGATCTAGTGGATTGTACCTACGGCATGGTACGACATCAGCTTTGGCGGATAACAGGAAGGGGGTTTAGGAAGTACTGCCATCGGCCCTCCTTCAGGGCCCTTCTGTCTATAAGTACAACTAACTCACTAACCATATATGTTATATAGCAGTTTTTCAGCATAGGACCATCTCTCAGACACCAACCTTGGCCCAGCCCTACGTTCGTCTGGGAAAGAGGATGCAGGTGGACAGCTGCCGCTTTGGTTCTAGGTCCAGTTTGTCCTCGACCTTTTTTGAGCAGCCAATGAAGGAGTCCGGCCCTTATGGGAAGGGTCCACCCGTCTGAGTAAACGGGATCCAATTGTATCCGCTTTGGTAAGTCTGATTCATGTTGCTCTCACTGAGTGTTGTCCTCCACAGGTTCTACCTTGATGAGAGCAGAGCGACGATCTGGTGACGAGTCCAGTGATACGGACTATGGCGAGTGCCGGTGTTAGCCGCCTGGGAGCCCACCACCACAGCGAGAGGTACCTACCACAGAGAGTTTCGTCTCAGTATGGGGCCAGCTAACCCATAGCCTACTCCACGTCTGATATACCAGGTTGTTCGCCATGACAGCACCATATTGCCTTGTTCGTTATTTAACCTGGGCAAGTATCTTGATGTTATGATTGTCCCAGTTGTGAACCTGACTGACTGCCTTCCTGCCAGCTAGCTATGATGTCTTCGCTACCAAGTGCCTGGTACCACGTGGTGCGTGATATTGTGGAAGAACTGTTTTCTACTTTGAACTTTATCTACAGTGCCACGTTTCCGCGAGGGAGGTATCTGTGCTGTGATATCTGTGCTATGAGTCAGATGATCTACGCAGGTCGCATAGACAGTTGGGACTGCTACTACCATTGAGTGAGAGATCACCATTTCGCTAGACCAGCAGTACCATCGATAATTCCGGACGCTTCACATGAGTGTCCTAGTTCCTCAGCCACACGAGAGACAGTAGTTAGCGCTACCCTACTGTGGTCCAGACTTCAGTGACGTCATCCACCGGAGGTTCCAAGTACCAGGGGTTCGACTCGCCAGCCATCCTGTCCAAGTGGAGAAGCCTATACCTGGCCGGAGGCCTGATATACTCGGTGAGCGTGTCCGACTTACCACATAGTGTGATACTTGAACCCGTGACGATGATGACATTTTCTCCTGGAGGCTACTCAAACGTTGCCATATCTTGTCTCGCATAGGTACCGCGAGGCCTATCTCGGAATCATCCTCATCATCATCCTCATTCATTTTGTATAATACATCATATTGTTAACATAGTTAGATACCAGAGTTGTGTCATGAATTCAGGACGAGGTTTGAAAGAGGTAACGTCCCTTGGTTGATAACGAGGGAGATAGTGATCCACGGGCTGAAAGGGTTTTGTGGATTTACGTCGCCTATGTCCCAGGGCTAACGACATCCCGTTGTTAAAGTGTGATAGCAGGTTCCCCTCACCCCAGGGAGTGCTACGACAAACAGGCATTGGAGAACATCGTAATAACTGGAAAGATCAGAGGGAAAAGTAGCAGAGGCAGACTAAGAGAAATGATGCTTGATGGACTGAGACGGTGGCATGGAGGAATCCATCAAAGACCGAGATTTGTGGAGAGCCATGGACGTCTAGTCCGGCTGCCAGGACACACAGCGATAATGATGCTAAGTAGTTTTGACCAATTAGATTTAGGTTCTTTACTGAAGGGAGGTGGAAAAGTCGTGACAGAACTTATAGGAAGAACAAATACTATACACAGTTTAAAACATTTATAACTCGTATAGATTGCTTTTTTTCTCTGCATATCCCCCACAGGACGTTTCAGTCAACACCAGCACTTTCCAGCTGCTGTTGATGTACTAGGCAAGATTACACTCAGTAGTTTGCCATTGCTGTCTGAGCGGCCGGCTCACATACCCCGTAAGTTACCAACACGGCGAGAACCGGTTACGTTACTCACGAGAATATACGGGATTACGGAAAAAGACGTTAAATCCTGGCCAGGGAGCCGGCTATATAGATTGCTTAGCAAATGCTAAAACAATTTTAAACTGTATCAATTGCTCTACAAATACTAAAACAATTACATACAGCCTGTATGGATTGCTTTACAAAAGCTTAAACAATTAAAGACTATATTTGGAGCAGGTAAAACAACAAAAGTCAGAATACAAAAATTATGCACGTTTCCTATGGCAACAGGTGGATGCGAAACTGAAGTATTTTACAAATCATCTAAAAAGCAGCTATCCACACTTGAATTAAGTAACCACTACTGAAGAGTGTACAAAAAAATTCATTGGAAGGAAAGGAAACTTGAATTAAGTAAACATTACATAAATCCCGTGTACCCAAGTACGAAACACAGCTGTGCGAGATGTTGCAGCAGATCACGTCGCACTGGTTACTTGAGAGGGTATGTGAACTGTCGTTCAGAAAGCTATGGCAAACTTTCTTTGTTCGAATATCCTTTACAGGACATCGCTGTCAACATTAGCATCTTTCAACTGATTGTTGATTTCTTGGCAAAATTACGCTCAATAGTTTGCCATTGCTTTCTGAGCGACGATCTCACATACCCCTAAGTTACCGACGCGGAGAGAACCGCTACCGATTCTCGCGCACGTTACGTTACTCACTAGAGAAAGTTGTGTAACTCCTAGACCAGGGAGACCGGCAATGGCAAACTACTGAACGTAAAACTTGCCAAGACATCAAGAGCAGTTGAAAAATGCTGGTGTTGACTGCAGTGTCCTGTAAATAGGATATGCGAAAAAAAAACCATTACAGAGGAGTGTTAGGAATTCATTGGGCGGAAAGCAAACCAATCAGATCTATCCTCCAAGAACTGAATATTGCAGAAGATTGATTATTCAGACAAAGAAGAATGTAGACAATGAAATACACTGGACATAATAACAGAGAAGAAAGTCTAGGAGGCCAGCATGACCGAATGGATAAGAGAACTCGTTCTTAAACATCCGGTGTGCTAATGCCGAGGTAGCGGGTTCAGTCCCTACACCAGACAGTTGGACTAAAATATTAATTTCTCGTCTTTGATTTGGGGACGTAAATTACAAGTACCCCAGATGATAGAGTGGGTTCGTCTGATGGCGAGGGACACTGGTAATAGGGAAAGCTAATCCACACGCAAACATCAGTCCGGTGAGCTAGAAGTTGTAGCACGTGTATGGACTAGGCTTGAGTTCAAAGCGAGAGATCGCTAAAAAAAAGAAGAAAATTACAGAGGTGTAAGGGAGGGGGTGGAGGTGCGTTTACGGGAGACGAAGAAGAGGACGAAGACAACGCTGATGCATTCAAGGTGTGATAGCTATTTAGGATAGAGAGAAATTTCAAACGGCAGATATTGAGGATAAGTCTTGCACCGGACAGGCCACAGAATGGCAATTTACTTTATAAAGTAATTCCATAGTTTCTGATGAAATCAGAACACAGCAAATTAAATGGTTTAGCCATATACCTAGATTATCAACTAACAGTATACCACAACAATGTGCAATGTGGGGACCAAACGGAAGCAGAAGAAGAGGCTCGCCACGTAAAAGATGGACAAAGGGAATAGCAGAGCTTATAGGAATCTCGATACATGAAACCCATAAACGGGCACTCTCCCACTGTTTATGCGGCACCTCGACACCGCAAGGTACAAGAGGAACAAGATGAGATGAGACGAGATTATGAGTATTTCCGTTACAACACTGTCTAAAAATCTAAAGTAAATAATAAGTAAAGGACTCGTGTTACACTCTACGCGCATTGAGCATACAATGCTAGTACCATACGTTTTGTAGACTAATCGCGATTGTATTTACTTCCCAACAAAATTGATGTTACACATTTTAGGGTGGATTGACCTGAGAGCCTGAGTGAGAGAGATCCATTATCATGCAAAATATTTCCATTCAGTTCATTCTTCGTGCATTCACAGTTTACTGTGGGTTATCGTAAACGAGACAGGTAGTCGGCTAATGTATTATCTTTTCCGTGGCTATACATTAAAGTGTTTTCAAACCATTGTAGAAGTAATGTTCATCGTTGGGTTCGTCGGACGATCAATGTGCCTGTGTTGAATAGAGTCAACGAGTTATGGTCAGAATAAATGTCCATCTTGAGATTCGTCCATGATCAATGTTCCCGTGTTGAGTACGGCCAACGACATATAATGAGAAGTTACGCCCATTTATGGACTGGTCCGTTGGTCAGTGTTCCTGTGTTGAGTATGGTCAACGACTTGTTTTCACAAATAATGTCCTACGGTATTGGTCAGTGTTCCCATGTTGAGTACATTCAATGAGAAATGATTAGAAATAATGTCCGTCTTTGGACTCGTCCGTCGGTCAGTGTTGCCGTGTTGAACACGGCCAACGGCTTGTGTTTAGAAATAATGTCCGTCTTTGCACTTGTCTGTCGATCAGTGTTGCCGTGTTGAGTACGTCCAGTGAAATATGATTAGCATTCGCCCATGATCAGTGTTGCCGTGTTGAGTACGTCCAGTGAGATATGATTAGCATTCGCCCATGATCAGTGTTGCCGTGTTGAGTACGTCCAGTGAGATATGATTAGCATTCGCCCATGATCAGTGTTGCCGTGTTGAGTACGGCCAAAGACCAGTGATCAGAAGTACTGAAACATCTTCGGCCTAGGAGATGACATGCCAATTTAAGAAACGCTGCTTCTAGTCTTAGCCGCTGGCACTGTCCACTAGCTTGTAGAGATGTTAGCTGCATATCCTTTGTAGGAAGTCGCAATCGACCCCAACTGTTTTGACTGTTTGTGAATTGCTAGGCACGTTTCCGTTCAGTAGTTTGCCACTGCTTTCTAAAACCACTAGTGTATATAAGGTGTAAAATGTCACGCATTTTCATAAGAGCCGAACCCACACCATTTACCCGAGGCATCTGTCATTAAACTGAAATACAACATCAAGTCAGATAATCTTAATAATGGATCGCTATTAAATGTACATTTTATCTTGCGCAGGGCATCTACCGGGGTAGGGGTATCCCCTATCGGAGGAGATGTAAGACGCCCCCTTTCCTCCGTTAGTCTACGGAACGCCCTTGGGCAACGTGAAGTACCCGTTTAGCCTTCTCTTTCTCCCCCCTCCCCTCACCCCCATCAGGGTTACGTTAAACAATGGAAGCAGGTGATGAATGGAGTGTGAGAGAAGCCGACAGATTGTTGTTGGTTAGTCTGCACTCTGTGGCGATAGGCAGATGATCTCATCAGTAGAGACAATGGCTATGGCCACCGACTAGTACAGTCACTGCCCAGAAGGAAAACATCTGCAAACTACCTTCTCCAAAACTTGTCAATAAACCTTAACAACCATGAAAGAAAACCTAATAAGAAAGAGATCTTGTGGTGAGATCCCCAGGCCAGGCAGATCAGATAACACCAAGGAAGAGAAGAAGTGCAATGATCCGACGTCTTTACACTTTCTTTATGCAAGGTATTTTCTTTACTGTCAACGAATAAAACACAGAAGTTACAGATTTAGAATGGGTACTAATTTGTCGTAGTAATTACGCAACATCGTTACTTTGTTTGGGTATATTGAGAACCATTCCCCTGTGACTCGGTACGTGTATTTTCAAAACCTTTCCCTTATGACTTACTGCAGATATATTCAAAATCAGTCTCATTATGACTTTCAGTGCGGCATATTCGAAAACTTTCTCATTGTAACATAAGTGTCGGTATATTCCACACCTTTCCAATTGTGACATGGTGTGGGTATATTCAAAAGCTTTCTAATTGTGACATCGCCTGGCTTAAACTTAACGTAATCAATAATATGATCATAAATATGACGGTGTAAAGATGACAGACAAATGACTGGTTGTCACCATATCTTAGTTATTTGCATATCCTTTACAGGACGTCGCAGTCAACCCCAGTATTTTTGGCTGTCTGTCCAATTCCAATTTTCAAAACAAACATTCCAAATTAGGTCTCGTCTAACCTGCCTCCTCAGCTTTTGTTATTGTTGAGAGCCGTGGTTTTTGTGAGTATTTTTACCCTGTTTCTTGTCTTGTGCGCTCTTACGAGTAAGTCCTGTCTCGGACTGGTTATATCGGCTTTTGTGTCTGTGACGTCAGCTGGGGGATTGGTCGGCCGGGAAGTGGTGTTTTCTTTTATCAGTGTTGGCTACTTGTACTTGTGCGTGTTACTTGGATAGATACGTTTGTCGGAATATGTCGATTCGTAGATACATAATCCGCGTCGTAGTCTTCTTTGCTGCTCTCTCTCAAAGTATCTATCTTCCTCGTATTTGTCCCAATACTCTTCGGGAGTTAAGGTTTCTTTGTCTTTCTCTTCTTGGCTCCGGCTGTCTTCACGTGCGTCGGTTTCCTCCTCTGGGCTTTCTTCGAGTGTCTGGCGGTATTCTGGTTTTCATTTGTGCTGCTTGGGCATCGTGGCTGGACAATTGGCTTCAGCTTGCTGTTTCTGATTGGTCTGTGGCTTGGCTCCATCATGCGTCTTTTTGCCTCCTTTTTTGTGTAATGTCTTTAGTAGTTTTTCGATGTTTTCTTGTTGAGTTTCATCTTGCGACTTTTCTGTGATCTTTTCCTTGGCTTCAGCTGGTTTGATTTGGGTTGGCTCTCTTTCAGTTTGTAGTATTTCTCTCTCGGCTTTTATTGCTTGTAAGATCTCTTCATTCTTCTTTGTCGCCTGGATCATGTGCTCCACCTCTTGTTTGATGTTTTGCTGGATCTCCTTTATTTCAGCAAGCAGCTTTTCATTGTCGCTGGTCGGTGCCGGTGTTTGAAGTAGCTTGACTTGTTTTTTTCAACTCATCAATCTGGCTTTGTAGTTGTGCTCTTTCAGCTTGCGAGATGCACGTGGCTGTCTCGCACCTCCGCATTGCTTCCTTATATGGTGTCTTTGTGGTAATGGTGAGCTTTAAGGACGTCTCTGTGTCTTTGGAGGTACGGACAGCCCAAGTATCTTGCTCCATGCTTGCCCAGGCAGTTGGCGCACTTTCTTTTGTTGTTGGGTGCTCGGAAATCCGTGTCCAGCTTGGCCAGCAGACACTCCTTGGAGGCGTGGTGATCGGCGCAATACCGCCAAATTTCCGTCTTACTGCGACATGCTGTTCTCGCTGTGGCCCGCCCTCTGGCATCTGGAACATTGAGTAATCCTTGGTATGAATCCTTCAGGTTGTTGTATTTTCTTGTCTATCGATACCTGGCGTGGTATCTCGCTGCCCTCAGTCGTCACCACCGCCAGCGTGGTAGGGATCTTTGAGTACGTCAGGACCCGCTCCGCCTTCAAGATTCGGATGTTGGGATTCTCTTCTTGTAGCTGCTCGTGATTTGTTCGTCTGACAGCTCCACTTGAATACGCTTGACAACCCATCTGACTGTTTTTGAGTCGGTGTTTCCGACTCTGGTGTCTTTCTCCTCCTTTTCAGCTGTGTTGGCTCTTGTCTGTGGTGGGTTGTCGTTGATCTTCCCCGTGGCGGCTTCAGTAGTAACTGTAGTTTCAGGTTCTTTGTTGCAGCTCACATGAAAGTTCTCTCCGCTTGTCTTCTTTACGGCTTTTTCGGCTCCCACGCTGCACATCTTGGATACCACGTGCCTTTTGGTGTTCTTGCCACGTGCCATTTTCCCCCGTATCAGGTTGCTTGACTTGTTCAGTTGACTTGTCTTGTTAGCGCTCGCAGTTGCGAATGCGATATGTGACTATCGGCTGTTTGTGATTTCTTGGCACATTTATACCCAGTAGTGTGTCATTGCTTTCTGAACGACCGTAGCTCATTCAATGTTATGAAAACTAGCGCAAAGCGGTCTGCGCCATATCGCCTGCAGCTGCGTTTGGAACGCGGTATGCGATAATGCTAATTGCGTTATTAACTCCTTCACCACAGCGCCGGCCCATCTCAGATAGAAGAGGATAAATTAGTGACCAAGACGATGGTGGAAATAGTCTTTAATAAACTTTAAAGATAGCAAAGAATGAGATGGGAGAGCGGGATCATCATCTAGAGTCTTTCAATGGGCTGCAGAGACGGTGATGGTCTACAAAGGACATATTGCCTCATTTTGCTAATTAAATACAGATTCTATTTACGTGATCCACTAAAGAGTTATCTTTGCTGCTAAGGGTCAAGTACGGCTTTTTTAAAACATGTATTCTGTTTGTGGTCCGAATGCTGCTGTTAGACATTTCAGATACTACAACGATGAAGGATGACCAGTGGGATATGAGCAAACACACATTAAAGACACTACGGGAATGGAGGAGCACTAGTGGGATATGGGAAACACAGGGTCTAGATCTAGAATCATTACTGCGGTCAATGATCGTAGAAATAACAACAACAACAAAAACAACAAAAACAACAACAACAACAACAGCAGCAGCAGCAGCAGCAGCAGCAACAACAACAACAACAACAACAACAACAACAACAACAACAACAACAACAACAACAACAACAAGCGCGGCAATGACGAGACTACAACAGTTGCATGTCTTGCGGCTGGTTTCGAACCTCAACCCGCTAAGTCGGAGATTGTGAATTATAGTTCACTGTCCCTTGGCCACAGACGCTGGCATATCGACTGCAACAATGGACCCAAAACACAACTATCATAAACGTGTGGACGAAATTTACAGCAAAAAAAAAAAAAAACGCACACACAACAATTATAATATGCCAACAATAAAGAAGTAAATACCTGGATTGCTTGGCCACATGACATGGTGGAGACAAGAACGCGGAGTTGATTCCCGACTCTGGTGATCGTGTGAGATGGCGAAATATAACAGCCCCCGCCTATCAGCATGGTACATGGCGATGATGACTTCTAAAGGCACCAACAATAACTGGAACAAACAATCAAACAGAAAGCAGAAGCACTTGCTAATTACTTATGTAAAACCAGGTCTCACAATAACTTAGTGAAACGAGAACATGAAAGAAGATAGAAACTGGTGAAAGATCTAGGGGAGAGAAAGAACGGATAGACAAGCACTTATATCAATAAATGTAGAGATGATACTACAATAAGTGGTCAGAGCAACTAAAGAAAAGTCCGATACGGCACCAGGAGAATATATATATATATACTCTGGTTAGTTGTATATCCTTTATTGGACGTAGCAGTCAACCCCATGATTTTTGACTGTTCGCGATTCCTGAGAAAGTTTACGCTCAGTAGTTTGCCATTGCTTTCTGAACGACCGGCACCCATACCATTTCATAAGAAAAACCAACGCAATGCGGTCTGCTGCCAAATCGATCGCAGCTGTGTTTTGAACGCGGTCTGCGAGATTACCAACTACGACCGTAACGCCTTCGCCACGGAGATGATACAAAATACACAAGAAATTTCCTAGAATTCTCATAGAAATAATCACAATACTCTATCCCCTCCCCCCCCCCCCAAAAAAAAATAAATAAATAAAATAAATAAAAATATAATAAAAATAAAAATAACTGGAAACATCAAAAACATCGAAGAAAGCCATACTTTGCCAATACTGAAATCTAGAATGATACAAACGCATACATGCCAATATCATTAATATCATACATGAGAAAAAAAAAGTCATGGGAACGGGGTAAACAAACATCTAAACTATCTTATTAACAAAAATGCAGTTTGCAGAAGCAAAAAAAAAAAAGAAAAAAAAAGTCTGGATTTAGAGCAGAACGAAAAGATGTAGATCAAATAATTAAATTCGAACACGAACTTCAAACGGGTTTCAGATAGAAAGAGGAAACATAAGTCGTGTTTCTAGATATAACAAAGGCATGCAAATTTAGAAGATATGAGAGGAATCACCAAAGAGGGACATAACATAAGTAACATTAGATATGCGGATGATACAATATTAATTACAGATAATGAACAGGATGTGCAATATTTAGTATATACGGTTATTGTAAGTGAATAACTAGGGTTAGAATTAAATTGTAAGAAGACACAGATTATGGTCAACACTAAGAAGAAAGAAATACCACAATGTAATATACAGGTAAATAATAATATTAATAAACAAGTGAATCGGTACAACTATCTTGAAACAGTCATAACATCTGATGTTTTTTGTTTTTTTTTGGGGGGGGGGGGGGGGGGGGGGGGGTTTTTCCTTATCAAAAGTATAGGATCTATGTAGCACTTTAACACTCTTTTTCTCTTTCCAATTGACATGCTATTAGTCAATATGTTTTTCATCTAGCAAAAGGCTACCTTTGTCGTAGATATTCTGGTTCTAATCTCTTCAAGGCACCCCCCCCCCCCCCCCCCCCCCCCCCCCCCCCCCCCCCCCCCCCTTGAAGAGATTAGAACCGGAATATCTACGACAAAGGTAGCTTTCCCGGGAGGGGTGAAAAGTGAAAATTAGTAGCCTGCCGATGACCCGCAGACTATACAAGTCAACCCCACTTCCACGCGGTGTAGACTGGGAAACCATGACCGCGAGGTCATGGGCTAACGGGGCTATGGCTCGCCATAGGGGATGGACTCCCTATGGTCAGATTTTTGTCCTAAACCTGCGACTGGCGTAGCAAGCCGGCAGGGGATCTTCATACTGTTCGTAGACAAACTAAGAAATATAAACGGACTGACCCAAATGGATATAGAATCACCAGTAGAAGAATGCAAAGACCATGAAAATACATACCATACCAATCAGTAAACTTAAAAAAAAACCCAAAGACGAGGCAGTGAGGGAAAATTATGAGAAAGAACTAACTGAAATCTTTGTAAAATTGCCTATAGAAAGAAAGACAGTGGAAGAAGAATGGGAGATGTTCAAATAAAAAAAAAAATTAAGTACTGCAAAAATAACATGTGGAAACATGAAAAAAACTCAAAACAAGGATAAAGAAAAATAACAAGTTGGTGGAACGCAGAAGTAAAGAAAGCTGTAAAAGACAAAAAGGAAAAATATAAAAAGTGGTCGAAGAGCAAACAGGAATGCGATTACATAGAATATAGAATAGCGATAAGACATGTAAATAGAATAGTAAAGAGAGAAAAACAAAAAGACTGGGAGGAGTATGGAGAAATCCTAAATAAAAACTTCAAGGAGGCAAATAGAAACTTCTACAAAAAGATAAGTGCAATGAGAACTAGAGGAGAACCCTTTGACCCAACTGAATTAATTAACAGCGAAAATGGAGAACTAATAAGTGAACAAAAACAAATCCTAATAAGATGGAAACAGTACTTCGAACAACTTCTCAACATCCCATCAGATGTCATAGGAATTAAAGAAACCGATTCAGATGCCACAGAAGAACTAGAACCAGACATACTGAAAGAAGACTTATAGAAGCCCTAAGAATAGCCGCATTGAACAAATCACCAGGGCAAGATGAAACACCAAATGAACTAATTGAAGCAGCAAGAGAAGTAGGAACAGCATGACTACATAGACTATTCAATCATATTTGGGTAGAACAACAGATACCACGAGTATGGGGAAACGCCATAATTATCACAAATTTGGAACACCCCCCCCCCCCAAAAAAAAAAAAAAAACAAAAAAAAAACAAACAAACAAACAAACAAACAAACAAACAAACAAAGGCAGCAACAGAGATTGCACACAATACAGAGACATTTCACTCTTGAGTCAAACTGGAAATAATATTTTGCAAAATTCTTGAGAAAAGATTACGAACTACTATACAACCCTAGCTAAGCGAAACATAACATGGACTTAGGAAAAACAAAGGACGAACAGATGCCATTTTTGCTCTTAGACAACTTATTGAAAAATCAACTGAATTCAATGAAACACTCTACTTAGCCTTTGAGGACCAAAAAAAGGCATTTGATAGTGTCAGAGTCTTGCATAACACAAGACAAGTAGCTCGTTTTCTGGCAAGTGTGAAGTAATATCAAACTATCAAATCACACGAAGTGAATATCCGAAAGTATTATTCACACGCTTTATTGACGCGCTGCATTAATTATCGCACAAACATCGCGCACTGCCAATCTATAGCAATCATTTCAACATGAACAAGATCACTACAATACATAATAATACATGCAAGCAATAAACATCTCACTTACAGTTAAACTATACAAGCATTCGACTCAGTCTTCCACTGTCGTACAGGCTAGCTCTCAAGGCAGATTCAAACTCAACTCGCCATTCCCTTGCGACTGTCCGTTCAACGATCTAAGCCCGTCTGCCAGTTCTGGCGTCTTACACGCTTACACGCTCGCGTCAGCTGGTGTCCCCTGCACGGTTCACGGGGGTGAACTCAATTGCTGTGCGTGGCTACCTATCCGGGCGTCGGTAACGACGCCGCGTTCTCTCTGCCGTGTTTAACATTACTCAGGGTTGCGTGTTGTTATGTTGTCTGGCGTTGGTACAGACAACGCGTCGCAACCTCGGATGTGAGACCTTGACACTCTCCCACACCCTTTTTCCATGAAAGGATTTCCTTACATGTATAATATATCTCTAGGTGTTTCTTAAACATGTCAAAGTCGAACATTATACATTAACAATTATCATAAATATATACAGGTGAATAGTCAACAATATGTATACACCACTTATGTTGCACTATGAAGTACAACAGTCAAGTACAATCTATTTAATGGGCATTACCTCGCTGTGACCCAGCTAGTCCGGTAGGTATCGGCTAAACTGGCCCCTACCTCACAACCAAGAACAAAAATACTAAAATAATCAGGTCAAGCCGTGAGCATCTCCCTCTGAGATGACTCCTCCATCAGACCTCTATTTAGAGTTTCTAATGAAGGTCAACAGTTTTGGCAATATACTGTCCATATCTAAACGATGTTACATTGACATGTTATTTATCAAGCACACATGTTAATGGTTACAATACATATTTACATATCACCAACAATTTAGAATAATGTCCCCTGGTTATTATACAGAAAATTTAGGAACAATAATTTATCGTCGTTTACAAGACATAAAGTTACAATTGCAAACTCATTTCTTAGTGTCATAATTTGATCCTATTGACAAATGTGCACAAAAAGTCACGTTTGTAAGAAGCAATCAAGTTATGATGCTGAGATTACATCCTATACAAATCAACATATACAATTCCGTATATGGGAATATTTTAAATCACATTTTAATACAACGTCATACATTTATATAATTTTAATAATATGCAAAAACTCGGAAGTATACAGCTGTATTATTACATGTGTTGTGATGTCATTCAAACAAAGCTGGTCCGTTCTGGATGGATCTTCTATAAACGGAGTAGTAGTTGTTACTGTCAGCTGTTGGATCATCTCTTCCGTCTTCTGCTCGGATTGTACTGTCGCAGTCATCTTTCGTACCTTGTTAAAACGTCTTGGGCACCTCGGTCTGGATACTTTAGGATTACCTCACGTTTTAGTGGCTTGGTAACTTCTTGGATCCTCTAGTGTTGTCCCGTGACACTTCTCCGTAGTGTCTGGTTGTTATAATATTTATTTACAATAATAATTACATTCTTTCTCATATCTCACAGTTATACAACACATTAGTTTACATAATACTGATTTCATTTTTTTCACATATCTCACAATTATATACGCATTCATTCGCATGATAATAATAAGAATCACAATATGTACATAAGTTATATACATTGGGAGATACAATCTTCCCCATCACAATGGTGTACACAGCGTTACTGACACATTGTCACAATTGGCTGTGGTACTGAGCACTATCTACGTTGCAGTTTTATACACCCTCTGCACTGTGCTCTGGTGTCGACTGGGTATTAGGTTCGTTGTATGGACATCTCGACAAACGGTCTGCAAGACAGTTTTGTGAACCTTTTATGTGGTTAACCTCATAGCTATAGTCCTGCAGAAGAAGGGACCATCTTGCCACCCTGCTGTTACTAGGCGTTCCTCTGGTAACATTTGTCAGCGGAGTATTATCTGTTTCAATAATGAAATGTTTGCCTAACAAAAATCTAGAAAGTTTACGTACCGAAAATACCATGGCAAGAGCCTCGAGTTCCGGTGTACTGTAATTTCGTTCGCTGGTGTTCAGTTTTCGAGAGACGTAGTATACTGAGTACAAGATTTGGTCGTGTTCTTGGAGAAGCACACCTCCAATGGCTACAGAGCTCGCATCACATCTTAATCTAAAAGTAATATTCAAATTTGGCAATTTCAAAATAGGTGATTTAGAAAAATATGAAAGAATTTTCGTAAATGCTGGCCTTAAACATTCACTGTTTACAATCACATTGGGGTGTTTATTTGTTAGTAGATCAGTGAAACATTTGGTCAATTCAGCAAAATGAGGAATAAACTGTCTATAATAGTTTAACAGACCTAACACACTTCGCAACTGTTTCTTAGTTGTCGGAAGCGACAATTTCAAAATTCTGAACATGATGTTATCGTCAGTTGATATAAAGCCATTTGAGATCTTATAGCCCAAAAATGAAATTTCCTGAAAGGCTATATCCACTTTGGAAGGTTTTACAGTCAGTCCATGATGTCTAATTCCGTCAAATGTCTGCTGTAGTGCTGTTATGTGCTCTGTCATGTCCTTTGTGTGTATGCAAATGTCGTCCATGTACCAAATGATGTTAGCAATGTTTGTCAAAAGAATTCTTGTCATTCTGACGAAGGTCGCTGGTGCATTGACTAATCCGAAAGGTAGTTTACACCATTCGTATAAACCCCAAGGTGTGGCAAATGCAGTCAGATGTATACTATCAGGATGTACAGCTATCTGCCAGTAGCCTTTTGTCATGTCAAGTTTAGTAAAATAACGTGAGTCAGATAGTTCAGTCAAGATGTCTTCACAGTTGCTCATTGGTTCTAAATCCAACTGTGTAATACTGTTGAGTTTACGATAGTCCACACAAAGTCTAACAGTGTTGTCCTTTTTTCGTACCAAAACTATTGGTGAACAGAAATGAGATTGTGAACGTCGAATGATATGATTTGCTTCTAAATCAATGATTTCTTGATGAATTTTTTCTTTATAGTGTATAGGGATGGAATATGGTCTACACTTAATAGGAACGTCAGACGTCAAGATGATTTGGTGTTGCACTAAATCTGTCTGTCCGGGGCTGTCAGAAAAGATCGTCCTGTAGTCTTGTATCAGTTGTCTGCAACTGTCAGTTTGTGTCTGCGTCAGTTTAGGATTTACCTTAATGTCTTGTAAGTTGGTCGTCGTGTCAAGACTTGGTGTCGGTATCTCGTCAGTGTCGTTGTCGTCCGTCTGGTCCACTATGGAGGTGCTTGCTGCAGTCTCTACTTGTTCGTCTTGCCTGTGGTGATATGGTTTGAGCATGTTATATGGAAAATCTTATGTTTGTCCCTAACTGCAATCTCGTAATCTACCGTCGAAATTTGTCGTAGCACTTTTGAACGGTCCTTGCCATGAGTCAGTTAGGAGATGTCTATCACTTGGCAAAAGAAGAAGAACGTCCTGTCCTGGCGTCAGTGTAATAGTTCTATTTCCTCTGTTAGCATATTGTCGTTAAATAGCTCCTGATTTTTGGAGAGCTTCTTTGGCTAATATACATGATTTCATAATTCTATCACGCAATGATGTTACATGTTCATATGGTGAAATGGGTATAGACACAGTTGTACTTCCAGTCAACACAGATTCATACAGAGATAATGGGCCGTGTGGTTGTGCACCATATAACATTTCGAATGGTGAGAACCCAGTGCTGGAATGGGGCACTTCCCTATATGCAAACAAAATGGCAGGCAGATAAGTATCCCAATCTTCAGGATGTTCTTGGGTTACCTTAGAGAGCATATGTTTCATATCGCCATTAATCTTTTCTACTATACCGGTCAAATGTGGGTGATATGGACTGTTGAAGCATTGTTTAACACCCAACATGTTGGTAAAGGCTTGTGTAGCCGAGGAAATAAACTGGCTACCCCGATCTGAAAGGATGATCTCAGGGAATCCTACCCTTGCAAAAATATGAAAGAACACTTCCATGATGTCGTTGGAAGTTATGTTCTTCATTGGATCGCCTCTGGCCAACGAGTACATAGATCAATGAGTGTTACAATGTATCTATTACCTTTAGATGTTATATGGTTCAGAGGACCAACTATATCGACCGAGATCTTTTCAAACGGTCTACTAGCCAAATCAGTAACTTGCAATTCAGCTTGTGGGTGTTTACCCTTTTTGACAAGCTTTTGACAGATGTCACACGATCTGCAATACTGTTTGGTATCGTTGCAAAACTTTGGCCAATAAAATTGAGTAAGTAACCTTGCTCTAGTTTTAGCATAAGCCATGTGTCCTGCAAAGGGTATGTCATGAGCTATATTCAATGCTTGCTTGCGGTTTTCTAACGGTAGCACTGTTTGTTCTATAGTGCTGGAACCTTTGGTGTAGTACCGTGTTAGAATTCCGTTCTTGAGAGCAAAGTACCATTGAGCATTCTTTGCTACTCTTGGCTTTTGGCCTATAAGTTTAAAATACTTTTGCAGAGATCGATCGGCTTTCTGAGATGTTATAAACGTCTCCCTAGTTGTCTCAGGAGATGTTACAACAGGACTTACTCGTTGTAAAGCCTCTGTTTGATCGATTCGATCTTGCATCTGTGCAGTAGATCGAGTTACTGCATTTACTACATTACAACGATCATTCTCATCACACATTGATGTTACATTCACACAGTTACATGTATATTCTGGCATAGCCAGGTTGGTATTTGTACATTCATTTACAGGTGGTAATACATCATGAATGGTGATTGGTGATGAAGGTGAAATGGTAGTATCAATATTACAACTGACAGATGATGTATTGATGTCATGTGGTATGTCATTCACTTCAGGAAGGTTTCCAATGATAATATCACAGCAAGGATTGGTTAATACTGCGCATTTAACCTTTCCTGTAAGGAATGGTGTAGTTATATATGCCCATGCAAGTGGATATTTCTCTATGTTCCCTGAGAATGTCCTGCATGTGACATATTTACCACTATATTGTGTTGGTAAAATATAATCTCTCTTTACACCAATGAGAGTACTTCCGCTATCACGTAAAACTGTGGCAGGTTTACCATTAACATACCCCTGGTGGATGTTCAGTTTACCTTTGGAGTTTACTACAGAATTGGCCTCCTCACTGGTAATAGGTATAAAATGGCCGCATGTTAACACGCCATCCTCATGAAATTGATCACAAATGGTACATTTTTCCTGATGGAATACTTCAATGGAATGTGCCGAGTTTACTGGGTGATCTTGTACACTTTCATCTTCTGACAAAGAAATGTCAAACATGGCTGCATTAGCCTTTTTGGTCATTGACTTGGCTTTACAATCCTTACGCCAGTGACCAAAAGCCTTACAAAGGTAACATTTTGTAAGTTTTTTGTAGTTCTTCCTCTCTTTCTCTTGCTTAGAAATGTAATTATGCAAGTAAGCAGTGTACCCAGGATGTTGGTCGCACATATCATGCTCATTGTGTGCATAGTTGCAATATTTACACTTATATAATTTCTCTGCAGTTTGCCTATAAGGTCTTTGTTTGCTATTTGACCCTGCCTGGTATTTGCCATATGTAGCTGCTGCTACAAAGTCTGTGCTGATCAGACTACTAGAGAAACAATGCTTATTGGCTGCAAAATAACCAGAGCCACGACTTTCAATCTGTTGAACACTTTCACACTGACATTCCAACAAAAATTTAGAAAAGGGGGCTGGGAGAGATGCAATAATCTTATCTCTCAACATAAGGTCAACCAATTTGTCATAACTTCCATTTACTTTAGTTGCTGACAGCCATTTAGAAAAAAATATTTTGAATTTCTGAGATGTAATCAGAGAACGTGTGTGTTGGCTTAGGAGACAACTTCCTAAACTGTTCTCTATAACCTGATTCATCTAGCAAAAAAATGTGACATAATTTTTGCTTTTATGTAAAGATAATCTTCTTTCAGGTCATTTGGGATCGACTCTATGACTTTAAGAGGTTCCCCAGAAAGACTTCTTACATATACTATCCCCCATTCAGGTTTTGGGATTTTGTAATGATCCATAACAAATTCAAAATTTTGGGTGAATGCTGCTATGCAATCACCTGTGTTGTAACTTCTGATCAGACCTTGGTACTTCTTATGCGGTTGATCTTTGTCTGTTTCTCTATTCACTTTCTCTTTAGAACATTCAGCTTTTAGTTGTTCAATTTTCATTTGTGTTTCTTGCTCTTCTTTCTTACTTTGTGCTAAGATCTCAGCTTGCCTCACTGCAGCTTCTGACTGTCTTAAAGCAGCTTCTGATTGTGCTTGTTGAAGCTTTAGAGCAGCTTCTGCTTGTGCATGTTGAAGCTTTAGAGCAGCTTCTGAGTCTGCCTCTTTACTTTTCAGAGCCCTTTCGGCCGCTCTCTCATCCCTCTCACTAATTTGCTCTTGTTTCAAACAATATTCTGCATATTTACTTTCACTCCATGCTCTCAATCCCTCACCAGACATATTCATTTTTAAACCCATTTCAATGAAATCGTTTAAAGAAGACATGATGAACAATAGGTATGATGGAATAAATATACACAAAATTACTTATGATGTTAGTAAGTTACAAGTATTTATAGCACAGTTAAGTCTAAAGCCAGACTAACGAAAGTATAAAGAGAGATGAAAAAAATTTAATACTCAAGTAATCCTTGGGTACTGTGCTGTTCAGTGGTGCTCGAAAGCACACTGGAACGTCTTTCGGGTTGACGCACAAAAAATTTTTGAAGTTCACCAGACTCAGGTAAAGTTGTCAAAAAAAAAACACCCTGTACTTTTTAAACTAAACGAAATTAGAACGTTTGTAAATGTATGGTGTGTGTAATGTCACTGAAGTCTGTAAAGGTTTGTATGCTGTCAAGTATTATTGTTAGTCGTTACCACATTCAACAACTTTCACGCTCACACTACCTCTACTCAATGACATTCAAGGGCACGGCCGCCATTTTGGATTTTAGGTACAAAATTTGTTGAATTTAGTGCTAAGTCTGAAGACGCCTCGGTTGGCTTCAAATAATATCTTCACACTTATAATATAATTAAATCAACTCTATTAATTCGTTACTTTACCTTAATCTATGACTTGCGCACTTCTATCGGCATGTTCACATTCGCTTCAAACTCGGACAAAAAAATTTATACGTTCGCATTTGATTCAAAACCCGGACAAAAGCCTCCACATTCGCACTTGTCAGAGTCTTGCATAACACAAGACAAGTAGCTCGTTTTCTGGCAAGTGTGAAGTAATATCAAACTATCAAATCACACGAAGTGAATATCCGAAAGTATTATTCACACGCTTTATTGACGCGCTGCATTAATTATCGCACAAACATCGCGCACTGACAATCTATAGCAATCATTTCAACATGAACAAGATCACTACAATACATAATAATACATGCAAGCAA
Organism: Cepaea nemoralis; assembly: GCA_014155875.1. NCBI lineage: Eukaryota > Metazoa > Mollusca > Gastropoda > Stylommatophora > Helicidae > Cepaea > Cepaea nemoralis. The sequence continues at coordinate 91,240 of JACEFZ010026916.1, read as the reverse complement.
TAAACATCTCACTTACAGTTAAACTATACAAGCATTCGACTCAGTCTTCCACTGTCGTACAGGCTAGCTCTCAAGGCAGATTCAAACTCAACTCGCATTCCCTTGCGACCTGTCCGTTCAACGATCTAAGCCCGTCTGCCAGTTCTGGCGTCTTACACGCTTACACGCTCGCGTCAGCTGGTGTCCCCTGCACGGTTCACGGGGTGAACTCAATTGCTGTGCGTGGCTACCTATCCGGGCGTCGGTAACGACGCCGCGTTCTCTCTGCCGTGTTTAACATTACTCAGGGTTGCGTGTTGTTATGTTGTCTGGCGTTGGTACAGACAACGCGTCGCAACCTCGGATGTGAGACCTTGACAGATAGGGTAGATAGAAACAAATTGTGGAAAATCCTTAAACAATATGGAGTGAGTACACATCTAACAAACCTATGCAGAAGCTTATACAACAATAGTGAATGCATAGTGAGAGCAACTGGAGGACACTCAGAACCCTTCACCATAAGATCCGGAGTACGACAAGGTTGTGTCCTGTCCCATCTCTTGTTCATAACATATATAGACAGCATATGTAAAGAAATCAGCCAAGCAGAGGCCATAAGAACACCGCATGACGAGAGCACGGAAGAAGAACCATCTGCAAATCTAACCATTAGAGAACTCCTGTTTGAGGACGAGCAAGCAATAATAGCAAAATAAGAAGCTGAATTATAAGACCACATGAATAGTCTAAATGAAATGTTTAGGGAACATAACATGAAAATTAGACAAGTAAAACAGAGGTAATGACTGTAACTAAAGAAGAAAAAAAAACAAACAACGATTTACCTAAACGAACATTCCTTGAAACAAGTAATGAGCTTCAAGTACCTAGAAAGTATAACATCACGAGATCGAAAATAGGTGCAATAGGGCAAACCAACTCATTGGACAAATGGCACCAATACTAAAGAACAAACATGTATCAATAACTACTAAGAAGGCACTTCACAACACAATCTTCTTACCAACTCTAAGGTACCAATGCCAAACCTGGACAATGACAGAAAAAGAGAAAAGAAAAATCACAACAACAGAAATGAGATTCCTGAGAAGAATACTCAATGTATCAAGAAGAGATCAGATCAGAAATGAAGAAATCAGGACTAAAGTGAGGGTTATAGCTGCACTAGATTTTATTAGAAGGCAGCAAGTCAAATGGTTTGGCCATGCAAGTAGGTTACCAACTAACAGTATACCACAACAAGTAATGATGTACAGACCAGAGGGAAGCAGAGGAAGAGACCGACTACGTAAAAGATGGACGCAGGGAATAACAGTCCCTTGGAATATCGATATATAAAGCCCATAAGCGGGCACTCTCCCACTGCTTATCCTTCACCTCGACACCGCAAGGTACAAGAGGAACATGATGAGATGTGATGAGATGAGATAAGACAGTGGAGATATGGTTTCTGAGGAAAATGCAAAGAATACCATGGACAGACAGGAAAAACCAATGAGCAAGTCCTACAATGAAGCAAATGTAAACTGTAAACTGATTAGAGAAATTAGACGGCAGACAGTCAAAATAGTTTTGGCACGTTATGAGAGAACATAAACATTACCGCCACGTTTATCGGAATGGTACATGATGATGATGATGATGATACAATATGAGTCGGAAAGATAAGGGTTGTACACACAATTCAGATAATGGCGAAATCCCTAGATCAGGAAATCAATATTATGATTGGTAAGGCCGCAACAACAATGAACAGGTTAACAGAGTCTGGGAGAACTGGAAGCTTAGTACCAAAACAAAAGCCCTTGTCTATCAAGCCTGGGTCCTTAGTACTCTTCTTTATGACAGTAAAATCTGGTAAACTTACTCACACCAAGAGAAACATTTAAACAGCTTTCATATGCGGTGTCTGCGAAGAATACATGATATTAATTGGCAAGGTAAGATCACAAATACCGAAGTATTTTAAAGATCGGGTTGTGTAACGGTTTGTTCCATGCTCGGTCTTCGTAGACTTAGATAGGACATTTTAGGAGGATCGACGATAATAGAGTATCGAAGGACATCTTTTCTGGTGAATTAGAGATGGGTAAGGAGATCTCGGGGTCGGCTTCTACTACCATAGATAGCTGTGTGTAAGCGGGACATGGTTGATACAGGCATTGACATTGCACCTTGAGAGCAAGTCAACGTTGATCGTGGTGCATGGGGGGAAAAGATCAAGAATGGAATAAAGACAAAGGATAACATGATTGCAGATAGGTCACACAAGGAGCGTGTGAGACATCAGATGGTGCTTGATGGTGAAAATGACCAAGTGTTAACAGGCATCCATTGTGGATGAACATTTACCCCACGAATTGTTCTGACCACCCACATTCGCTTCCGCCATGGGTTGTAGTTATTATGCCTTTTTTTTTGAAGCACAAAGTAACAAACTGTCGTCTGTCAAAACGGCAAGGTGCCAGTAGTATAAGTACATATAAAACTTTGTCACGGAAAGACAGTTTGCAGGAACAATATATAATGAAATACCAGAGGCGTACGCACAAGAACAATGAATCCCATAAGGATCAGAACTATCGAAAAGGAATCCCATAAGGAACCATTTTCAATATACAAGCAGATGACATGGAGTAGAGGTCATAGACCCCACGCACAACGCAATTACGCCCAACACAAGAGCATGTCGAACAAACGCAGAATAATAATAGCAACTGCATATTTCATTTGCGGTAGTGCGTAACAATCTGATTGATGTGCTGTGCATTCTAGTCGGCCGTCTCCGTCCTCATTGTCTTTTTGACTGCCGCCAGCTATGTGGCGACAAGGTTAAGGACACATACCGCGTTCGAAACACAGCTGCGGGGGATTTGGGAGGAGACCGAATTGCGCTGGTATTTCATACAACGTTTACGCTCAATACAAATTTAGAATCATAATAATAACAATGCATATTTCATTTGCGGTAGTGCGTAACAATCTGATTGCAGTGATGTGTATTCTGGACGGCTGCCTCCGTCTTCATTGCCTTGATTGCTAGAGCACGCATGGCTCGATCATGTAACTCATTATTACTTGGGAGTGGATTTATGTGTGGCATGGCATGTGAGTTCTGCGCACTGAATCTCTAGGGCTCCAGTTTCTACGAGATCCTGTGCGAGGAGTCACATGTTCATGCAGTACGACGTGGAATTAGGGCATCACTCTCGCCGTGGGATTCCTATAACCAGCAGCGGTGGTCTTGTTGGCTGCTGCGGGCTCCGTGGCGAAGAGCTACGGACACGATTCGTAACTCTGCATACCGCGTGCGAAACACAGCTGAGGGCGATTAGGAAGGAGACTGAATTACGTTGTTACTTCGTACAATGGTATGAGTATGAGTGCCGGTCGCAATGAAAGCATTGGCAAAGTACTGAATGTAAACTTGCAAACAAATCACAAAACCAAAAACTGCTGGGGTTAACTTCGACGTCTTGTAAAGGATATGCAACTAACATTTAGCTGCCGCACGTTTTCATCTTGTGGTTAGCTGGCGTCCGTAGTGACATGTAACAAGCACTCTTTTATGTCACTGTGGCTTTTACTGTCCCTCGTGTCTCTAAGCTACGCTATCCTACCATATACTATATATATATCCATCCATCCATCATGTGCCATGCCGATAAGTGTGGGCGGTCATGTTCTGCCATCTCACTCGATCACCAGAGTCGTGGATCAGCTCCGTGTTTCTGTCTCGACCATGCCACGTGGCCAAGCCATCCAAGTATTTAATTCTTGGTCTTTCCTTTGGTCTGTCCCCTTCGATCTTGCCAGTTGTCACCAAGTTCTCCAAATTGAGGATAAAGTTAAAGAAAGTCAAGTATACAACCAGAAAAATTAAATATGATTTCTTCTTACAATTTAATTCTAACCCTAGTTGTTCACTGTGTGTAACAACCGCATCTACTAAATGTTGCAGGTCCTGTTCATTGTCTGCAATCAAGACTGTATCATCTGCATATCTAATGTTATTGATACATCGTCCCCCAATGTTGATTCCTTCCATATCTTCAATATTTCTGAAAATACTTTCACTGTACAGGGAAAACAGATCTGGAGACATTACACATCCCTGTCTCACACCTCTCTTAATAGGCTGATATTGGCTTACTTCATTATCAACTCTTATGGCAGCTTGTTGTTTCCAATATATGTTTTTTTTTACAAGTTTAAGGTCTTTTCCATCAATCTGTAGATCCTCAAGCATCCTTATCATGTTGACATGTCTCACTTTATCGAAAGCCTTTGTGTAGTCAATAAAGCAAAGGTGTAGATCTTTGTTTACTTCTATAGAACGTTCGATTATAGTTCTCAGTATATACACAGCATTTACTGTACCCTTGCCTTTTGCAAAGCCACATTGTTCTTCTCCTATTTCAGGTTGTATTTTCCTCCTAACTCTTTGCATGATAATTCTTAGCAAAATCTTCGAGATGTGACTCATTATACTAATTGTTCGATGTTGATCACATTCCAAGGCTCCGGATTTCTTTGGGATTGCAATAAATACAGAATTACATAACTCCTGAGGTATATTTCCAGTGTCATATATTGTATTAAGCAGACTGGTAACTTTATCTATTCCATATTCTTCTAAAGCATTAATCATTTCTGTTGTGACGCTGTCTGAACCGGGGGTCTTGCCAGATTTCATATGGTTAAGAGCATTCTGAACCTCTATCTTCAAAATTGCTGGTCCTTCAATATTATTTTGAACATCAAACTGTTCGTCTCTGTTATCGTCATAAAGTATTTTCACGTAATCTGACTATATATATATATATATATATATATATATATATATATATATATATATATATATATATATATATATATATATATATATATATATATATATATATATATATATATATATCAGCTAAATCATCTTGTTTCTCTTCTACCATGCTGTGTTTGAAGCATAAAAAGCGCGAAAGTGTCCTTTTTTAAACCTCATATATCGAGATTTTCATGGACACTGGTTTTCATTCTGTCCATCGTTTACATGGTCAGCCTCTTCTTCTGGCTTTATTTGGTCTGTACATCATTCCCTGCTGTGGCATACTGTAAACACGTAGCCTAGGTATGTGTCCGATTCATTTCACTTCCAATTTTCTAAAGAAAACTATCGACGGTAAATTTTTCAAGTGTACAAATATATGCGGAACAGAGAAAATCATAGTAGCTATCTCCGCTCCATGTGATAAAAAACCATATATACTATACTATACTATACTATACTATACTATACTATACTATACTATACTATACTATACTATACTATACTATACTATACTATACTATACTATACTACACTGCACTGCACTGTACTATATTGTATTGTATTGTATCATCATCATCATCATCATCATCATCATCATCATCATCATCATCATCATCATCATCATCATCATCATCATCATCATCATCATCAGGTGCTATTCCGACTGGTGTAGGCGTTCATGACTCTCCACATATCTCTGTCTTTGGTTTTCTAGAACATCTCTGCTGCTGATATTCCTCCGTGTCACCGTCTCAATCCATCCATCATTTCTCTTGGTCGGCCTCTGTCTCTCTTCCCCTCGATCTTTCCAGTTATCACGATGTTCTCCAACGCCTCTCTTCTCATCACATGACCAAAATAAACGGTCTCTTTCTTATTTTTGTATTTAATGTTCTAGTTTCATTAGCTTCTTTCAGGCATTCGTTGTTAGTTACTTTGGCAGTCTAAGGAATTCGCAACATTCGCCTAAGGAACCACATCTCTGTTGCTTCCAATCTCTTCCTAATTTGTTCATTTACATTCCGAGATTCACAGCCATACATGTCGTGTCCTCCTTTAAAGTGTCGTCCCTGGAGTGAAGAGAGTCAACACCCACATTATAATATTTCTTTTTTCCTATCAATATCCTGGAGAATCCACCAGCTTCCGTCCAACACACTCCATCAGCCCGTGGACACCTTTTCCTATCACTCTCTCACTGTCGTACTATGCCCCCTCTCATAATTCCCCAACGCAACATACTCAACAACTCTTGCTTCTAAAAATTAATAAAGATTAATTTATTAAAAGAAAAGTGTAACGTATATGAGACGTGTATGCGAAGACAATGTGTGTCGTGTACTATAACATAAATGTGTATGTCAGCCTTCAAAGTTCAGGATCATAGTGCACACATCATGACAAGGATTGCACGACATCACAAGACTCATCACAAGGGACCTCACCGAAGTCGTGTCCTTCTCTCCAGACATGTCCTCCTCCAGGAACTCTGATGACCATGAGATCTGAATCCCATGTAAATATATAATCCGTGGAAAAAACTATTATTGTTCCTAACGCAACTGTTCCTAATAGTTTATAGAAACTCCGGCTTCATAATTCCGGCGCAGTGAAACAAACATGGAACACTGTCCTATGAACAAGACTTTTTGTCTCTTGATAAATGTTCACTAGTTCTCACTATTAAACAGTTATTGTCTATACTCCAATAGAGTCCTTTATTTTTGTTCTAGTCATAAGTGAACTTGAATATCCATCACGACTGGTGTGTTAAAACTGGTATGACCTAAACTCATCCGGTATTTATCCTGTAGGCTACATATACCATTCAGCTCCACTGAGCAATGTTGATCATCTTCCTCTAGCATAAGCTCTTTTATAAAGTTGCTGGCCAATCTTCCTGCCCCAAACTTTATCCGGGATCGGATTTTCCCTTGGTGCCGTGTTCTTCATTCCAACCAGAGGAACCTTAGGCAACACTGCAGTTAGATCAAATTACATCCACTCTTGCCATGACAGGCAAATTAAATTAACTCAATTCGCACACGGTAGACATTTTCCAATCGAACCACAGTGCCGAAGCACGTCCAATAAAATCCAAGGTTTGAGTTCAACTGTCCTCTCCCATCATGGTTTTCTGGCAAACCCATAAACTTGGTCATGTGACATGGTTGATGTCCTGCAGGTGTTATTTGGGCATATCATCCATTGTCAAGAATCGATTTTCCCTGGCCTAGTCACTGTCAAAGTTGTCATCACTTGTTTTGACTCCCCCAACAACCTAACGAGTTACTGTATGATCCCAACAACAGTTTTCCCCAACAAGCTGCCAATCTTCTTTATGTCCGGAAACTATGAATTGACAGATGGACTGTTGTCTTCCGAGCTGAGTACTTCCGCTTCCACTCCGACCTGTTTATAAATTGTCAAAGCGATGTATGATTCAGCTCATTCACTTCCCCTACACATCTGCAACTGTTAATTTTGCCCGACATGTGATGGCCGACATCCGATTGCCACCATGATCCCACGGGTTCCATCTGATTCAAATGTGGACAAACTGTCAAAGCGATGCCGGGATTTTGACATCCGATTTGTTTTTACTGTTAGTTAAAATAGTTGTCGCTGGCAGATAGTCCGTTTAATCAGAAAGCCTCTATAATAATCAACTGGTTAAACGTAAGGTTTTATTTTGTGACAATACAGCAAAACAGGTTCTATATAGCACTTCAGCACTCTCTTTCTCACATTCAATGATAGTGACTTATTGCATAAGATATTCTTCATTTTCTGAAATGCAGCCTTTGCTTGCCCTATTCTGCTCTTAATCTCTTTGTGCATCTTCCATCTGATGTTATAAATGTCCCAGATATTTAAAACTATCCACTTGTTGGAGAAATTTCCCTTCTATCTATATTTCACATTTGAGATGTCACCTATGTCTTTGATATCACCATTGTTACCGTTTTCTTGATATTCAAGGAGAGTCCTTTCTTTGCACTCTCTCTCACTACAATGTTTAACAACTGTTGTAGATCTGTTGCATTATCCGGTATCATATCAATACTGTGTCATCTGTATAGTGTATATTATTTATATTATAACCTCCAAATATTATTCCTGGCTTTTCTTTGATCTCCCTCATTATTACTTCGCTATAGAGGGAGAATAGATCAGGTGACAAAACACATCCCTGTCTTACTCCAAACTTTATGCGTTCATAATTTCCTTTTTTATTTCCCATTTAAATTGCTGCTATTTGGTCCGAGTAATATGTTTTATTATTCTGACATCTTTCCCATCAATGTTAACATCTTCCAACATTTTAATCAGGTCATCATGTTTTACTTTATCAAATGCCTTAGTATAATCTATGAAGCACAAATATATATCCTTCTTTGTCTCTACTGATCTTTCTAATAGTGTTCGTAATGTATATATTGCATTGTTTGTGCCCTTTCCCTCCACAAATCCATACTGTTCTTCAACAATTTCCATTTTTATTTTCAACCTTGTTCTTCTCATTATACTTCTGAGTAGAAGCTTAGTGACATGATTTATGAGGTTAATCGTACGGAAATCTTCACATTCAATTAATTGCTCATTGTATTTTTTGGTATAGCTATAAATACAGATTTCAACATATCACTTGGTATATATCCATGCTGTAAATATCGTTTAACATTTTGGTTAATATATCTACGCCAAATTCTCCCATTACTTCTAATTCTTCTATTGTGATTCCATCTGGCCCAGCTGTTTTTCCATTCTTCATATGCTCGATAGCGTCATCAACTTCTTATTTTAGATTAGGTGGACCTTCTAAGCTACTTTATAATATAATATAATATAATATAATATAATATAATATAATATAATATAATATAATATAATATAATATAATATAATATAATATAATATAATATAATATAATATAATATAATATGACTAATATTAAAATAATATATAATGTAATATGATATGGCTAATAATACAAATCTGGAGGACTGAAGAATTACCCCATGACTGGAAAGAGTCAGTATTGATACCTATCTTTAAGAAGCCGGGCTCTCTGGCCGAGGGGTTACAACACTTTCTCCGTAATCCCGTTTATCACGCAGAGTCTAGTAGCGGGCGAGAACTGGGAGCGGTTCGACCCCCGCTGGTGACTTGCGGGATAACTGAGCCGGCCGCTCAGAAAGCAATGGCAAACTACTGAGCGTAATCTTGCCAAGAAATCAACATACATCTGAAAGATGCTGATGTTGACAGCGATGTCCTGGAAAGGATATGCAAAAACATCTTTAAGAAAGGAGAAAGGTTCCAGTGTGAAAATTACAAAGGAATATCACTACTGTCCATAAGCTATAAGATACTATCCGCAGTACTACTAAATAGACTTAAAACCATATTCAGAATACATATTAGGTGACTACTAGGCGGGTTTTAGACAGAATAGATCAACAATAGAAGAAAAATTGAGAATATAAAAGAGATCTCCATAACATTTTTGTGGATTTTAAAAAGGCTTATGATAGTGTCCATAGGAATAGTCTATGGAATGCTATGCAGGAATTTGGAATACCAAGGAAGTTAATCAACATGACCAGACTATGCTTGGGAGATACTTATAATATAGTAACATATAAAGGCAGGAAATCAGACCTCTTCCAAATAACATCTGGCTTGAAACAGGGTGATGCACTATCGCCGCTACTCTTCAATCTGGCTCTAGAGAAAGTTGTAAGGAGGGTAAAGGAGGAATGTGATATTGGAGGAACATACAAGCTGCTTAGTTATGCAGATGATATAGATACTATAGAGGAAAATGAACAAAAGACATTGGAAATATTGACTCACTTAAAGGAAAAAGCCCAACAAATGGGGCTGGTTATCAACCAAGATAAGACAGAATATATGGTAATTTCAAGAGAAGGAACGGCTAAAAACTCTGGCCACATACAAACAGATAATATGACCATTAAAAGAACGGAAACATACAAATACCTGGGTACAATATTCAACTGCTCCAACATCATAAGGGAAGAAATACTAGAATCAACTCTGGAAATAAGATATACTATGCACTACAACATCTACTAAAATCAAAGGCGCTATCTCGTAACACCAAGATCACAATATACAAAACACTGATCAGACCAATTGTGCTGTATGGCTCTGAAACCTGGAGTACAACGAAAGGAGACGAAGCCTTGCTACAAACCGTTGAGAACAAAGTTTTAAGACGCGTCTTTGGACCCATTAGGGATACACAAAGTGGAGAGTGGAAAAGAAGAAGTAACAAAGACATTTATGATCTGTTTAAGTCCCCGCTAATCACTGGTATCATGAAGGCTAATAGACTACAATGGCTGGGGCATATAGAAAGAATGGAAGATACTAGGGAAACAAAACTCGCTTACACTCAGGAAATAAATGACCGTAGACCCCGAGGTAGACCAAGAAGACGATGGAGAGATAATATATATACAGACCTACAAGCACTTGGAATCAACGACTGGCAAGAGAAGGTCAACCTGAGAGACGAATGAAGACGGATTGTATCTGCAGCAAAGAACCTCAATGGCTCGGAACGCTGAAGAAGAAGAAGATAGTATGATATGATATGATATAATATGATATGATATGATATGATATGATATAATATAATATAATATGTCATGTCATGTCATGTTATGTTATTTTATGGTATGTTATGTTATGTTATGTTATATTATATTATATTATATTATATTATATTATATTATATTACATGTAAAGTAACAAATTAAAGACCCGTCTACGCCGTATGCATGCAATGAGCCGTACTCAGTATATAGTGCCAGCACCACATGTTAAGAAACTAATCGACACATGGGGCCCAAGTGTTACCGTAAATATCTCGCCGCCCCTCTTGCTTTCTAAAACATTTCCTTGTACACATTTTAAACTGGGTCGACCTTGAAGCCCAGTTAAATGGGGACAAAAGATTGCTCACAGCGACGGGTATTCGAACACATGACAGCCGAGCCTGCATGTCGCACTTCTAACCTCTGAGTCACCGCGGTTACCAATAATATATTACATATACTAACTCAACCGTAACAACCTTGCCATCACACACATAGAAATACAACTGGGGCAGGAGGTCGTCAAAGACGTTAAAAAGCTTTAAAAGTGCTGTGCCGTCAGTCGCCATTATTTTCCTGTTCTGACGTACTTGGCTTCGATCTCTGGCCCCTTTCTTTTTCCATAAATACACGATTTTTTAAAATCATTTCGGTCGTTTGATCCAAGGATTCCCAAAACAGTGAACCCCGACACGCGGAGGTGGGGAATTATTAGTCAAATAAGAGATGTATAGTGGGAATGGAGAATGGAGACACAATGAAAAGGTTTCGACACAAAGTATCTTTTTCAGTAAAGAAAATAAACACATACATACAGACTGCTCAATGGTAAACTATGGAAGATGACAAGAACAGTTACGGGTTTAAATACAATACTAATGTAAACACAAAAAACATAACACATGTGATCATCATCATGCAGAGGGTCCAATGCAGAACATCGCTGTCATCATCATGTGCTGATGATAGGTCTTTTGACAGTTGGTCCTTTGATGGATTTCAAGAGAGACTGAGCCCCAAGTCTGGTGTGCTGTCGAAGAGGAGGCGGAAGAAGAAGAAAATGAAGAAGTAGGAAGAAGAAGAAGAAAGAGAATTGACAGAATAAGAATAGGAAGAAGAAGAAGAAGAAGAAGATGAAGAAGAGGAAGAAGAAGAAGAAGGAGAAATGGAGGAAGAGAAGGGGTAGTAGTAGTAGTAGTAGTAGTAGTAGTAGTAGTAGTAGTAGTAGTAGTAGTAGTAGTAGTAGTAGTAGTAGTAGTAGTAGTAGTAGTAGTAGTAGTAGTAGTAGTAGTAGTAGTAGTAGTAGTCATAATCTCCTCATTAGTTCTACCGCGTCGTCGTTAACGACGCCTGGCAAGTACGGCCAGGGGTCCACTTGTGAGCGACGCTAACCACACTGTGGCAAGAATCGCCAGTCGGTAAACGCGTGGGCCATGCAGTCCACGCAGGGACGAAACCCCGACTAGCGAGACTCACAGTAGCTAGCGGCCAGACGGCTTGGGAGTGTTGGACGAGACAGACGGAAATGAATGGTGCTCGTATACTTGGGTATATGAACGCAATAGAGAGAACGCCTGCGTGTATATAGAATACTGTGCGCCTGTGAGTTGTGTATATTGTATTGATATATCTATTGAATGTATTATTTCATCGTCATTGTAATTGTACGATGCATATAATTGTTGTGATGAGTGAGTTGTGTGAATAAAGTGTTTGCATTGTAAGTGTAGAGCGTCACGTCAAGTCATTCTTTGACCGTGTTTTGTATCACACTTGTTAGTGATTACGAAGATTGCGTTATTGCTGAATGCAAGACCCTGACAAGTGTGAACGTGGGAGCTCGTCCGAGATTTTAACCCGGGACCTCTCGCATAATCTCCCCATTAGTTCTACCGCTATAGTTCTAGAGCCTGTGTTATTGCTGAATGCAAGACCCTGACAGTAGTAGAAGTAGTAGTAGTAGTAGTAGTAGTAGTAGTAGTAGTAGTAGTAGTAGTAGTAGTAGTAGTAGTTGTTAGTTGTTGTTGTTGTAGCAGTAGTAGCAGTAATAATAATAATAATAGTAGTAGTAGTAGTAGTAGTAGTAGTAGTAGCAGCAGCAGTAGAAGTAGTAGTAGTAGTAGTAGTAGTAGTAGTATAAGTAGCAGTAGTGTAGTAGTAGTAGTAGTAGTAGTAGTAGTAGTAGTAGTGGCAGCAGCAGCAGTAATAGTAGTAGTAGTAGTGTAGTAGTAGTAGTAGTAGACGTAGCCGTAGTAGTAGTAATAATAATAATAATAGTAGTAGTAGTAGTAGCAGCAGTAAAAGTAGTAGTAGTAGTAGTAGTAGTAGTAGTAGTAGTAGTAGTAGTGTAGTAGTAGTAGTAGTAGTAGTAGTAGTAGTAGTAGTAGTAGTAGTAGTAGTAGTAGTAGTAGTGGTGGCAGCAGCAGCAGCAGTAGTAGTAGTAGTAGTAGTAGCAGAAGTAGTAGTAGTAGTAGTAGTAGTAGTAGTAGTAGTAGTAGTAGTAGTAGTAGTAGTAGTAGTAGTAGTAGTAGTAAAAGAAGAAGAAGAAGAAGAAGAAGAAGAAGAAGAAGAAGAAGAAGAAGAAGAAGAAGAAGAAGAAGAAGAAGAAGACATATCTATTGCTCGAATTAATTCCCATTCCCCAGACATTGCCTTTTACAAAATAACGTTGAGATCCGCTGGTGTAATCGCCATATAATGTTGTGCAACCGCTGCGACGGGTTGTGTACAGCTGAAAAGAAAAGAATACAGTATAAAAAAGCATATTTCATAGTTTCATTTAGGAGACTAATTGTGTGAGTTCACTCAAGCGTGTAAATTGTCGTGTAGTGGAGATAATATAAATAAGCTCGTTTTAGAGGAACTTGTGTGGGCTGTAGTGGCAAATATAACAGGGGTATTGTTCTGGGCTGGACACTTCGCTAGTCAGTGAGAAACAGGAGGTATATATAAGCTGCAGAAACCTAGGGTTGGCAAAACAGCTCAGGTTTGACTTTGCTCCTACGGTAGTAGTGATACACATAACGGCACCTATACAGCGCTAACCACACAAGTAAGTTGCTGTTGGTTAGAAGTGATTTGATTACTTTCTTCTTCTTTCTAGGATTTTACTTATTATTAATTTCTATCCTATTAATCAGCCGGACTCCTTGGCATAGGGTTTAATCGACTTTCTCCGTAATCCCATTTATACACGTAATGTGACGCAGCGCGCGAGAATTGGAAGCGGTTCTCGCCGTGTTGATGACTTACGGGATAAGTGAGCTGGCCGCCTGTCTGTCTGTCTGTCTGTCTGTCTGTCTGTCTGTCTGTCTGTCTGTCTGTCTGTCTGTCTGTCTTTCGATCTAATAGTCAGTCATTGCCTTATTTGTATTACAGTTCTCTATTGTTTCAACAATCACATTTGATTTCTTACAGATATATATATATGCGTGCGTGGGTGTATGTGTCTATATATATTAAAAGTAAATGACCAATTTACTCGTCCGGAGGCGTGTTGAGCATATGCTTCTAACCGCAGACTGTAATGACCATTCGACACTCGTGACGTGATGTTGTGAATATCACGACGGCATCCTAGTTTAAGCTGGGTCCACCTGGGAGAGGAAGTCAGTTAAAAAAGTATCCACCACAACAGGGATACGAACACACGACAACCACGCTGGTAGGCCAGTGTGCTAGCCAATATGTTATCGGGGGTGAATTATTTTTAGTGTGATTTGATTACAATGTCGTCATAATATAATTCCGGGGAAACCGACAAATGTCCCATCTCTCGCAGCACATATCGTAAGATGTACATGTCCATTATTCAAACGGAGCTGGCAACTTGCCGTCTTGACAGTCCGTAGATATTGTGCTTTAAAAAACAAGGCATAATAACCTCTCCACAACACAAAGCCTGGGCTGAATTGTAGAGATCATGTGTTGCCCGAGCAGTATAATCCCTCTCTCGATCTGCGTAGTTTACTCCAGAGGAAAGATAACACTAATACATCTTGAAAAAGACACACGCTGCAGAACCTGCGGGATCTGCAAAGAAATGCTCTAACTGTCTGCCTATCGGAGCTTCGATACTAGACCACTTGCCAACCGAGGCTTGGTGCCTGGTCTGCCCTGCCTAGAGATTTAGTTTTTAGGTTGCATTTCCTCGCACTAGGACAAGACTTGCACCCTCTCAATTGCGCTCCTCCACCCAAAGCCATTGGCACATAGCGGAATGTAAAGTTTGGTGGGCACCGCCCTACATTCGGCGATAACAAAAAACAGGCTGTAACGTCTACTTGTCCTACGTTGCAATAATACACTGATTGTAAACACTTCGTGTTCGTCCTCTCATACGCCTCTCCTTGCGGGAACCTCGCCTAAATCCGAATGCAAGCCTCCTTAAATGTATCGTTTCATATGTTATTATATCTTGAACTAGCAGTCTTCCATAGATGATGTCTGCCTTATACATTCTGGGTGCTCTAACTATTGGAGCTCTGAAAGCCAACAAATCCCCTGACTCGTTATCTGGCACTCTTGCTCAACCAGGACAGTAAACCCAAGTACGACTGACACAAACTCTTTTGTACCAAACTAAGATTGGTTGTTGTCTAGGGTCTAATGCTTTTACTGCAGAGTGGAAGCTGAGCTTGCCACCTATCTCATACCATAAGTCACCACTGCAGCACCCATCCACGATTCAGGGAACAATAGTAAGTTTGCGCACATAA
The DNA here is from genome assembly GCA_014155875.1 of Cepaea nemoralis. Taxonomy (NCBI): domain Eukaryota; kingdom Metazoa; phylum Mollusca; class Gastropoda; order Stylommatophora; family Helicidae; genus Cepaea; species Cepaea nemoralis. The sequence goes on along the minus strand of JACEFZ010026916.1, from coordinate 76,064 downwards.
ATTCCTTTTAATGACGAATGAACATGGACACACGACATATAAATCCAGGAACAATAATTCTCTCAGAATATATCTTCATCACAACTTAAACTCAAAGAACACTGCCCCTCAAGGCCTACTTCATCTCCTCCAACACGACATGTATACTAGCCTCTCTCCCGGCCCGAATTCACTCGATCTAACCCACTCTGGGTCTCGAATTCAACTCCCTGTCCCTGAAAAAAAAAACACAGTGCTAGTTCTCTACCTAACTCCCTCACTATTCTTCACTTTCCCAGACTACCGACCTACTCCTAGTCGGGTCCCAACTCAACTGTGCATCCGACCCTCTCGGGATCTCTGTTTCAACTTCCCTCAGTCTCCTGGCTCCACACACACTACCCCACAGCTCAAACTCTCAGCCTCACAATTACCCTAGCCAGCTGACTTCTCCCCAGCTCCCCCTTAAATCGCTGTCTTTTTAACCTTTCTTTGCAGCCCTCTGCCCCACAACCTTCCCCGTTTATCTTCTTATTTTTCCTTTCTGGGGAATGCCCTTTCACCCCATGAACTTGTTTATATTGTCGCATCGCTATCACGGACACTCATCTTAATGTCAGTGACTCCAGGCATGTGTCAACCACCATGTAGGCCTAACAGAAAAGTGTCTATGCTTGTTATTAACTCATGCAACACCTGTACATTGTGAAATTTATACAGTTCGGACTGGGAACCAGACATTGTGATTGCTCTAGTGAATCGAGTACATGCTTTCATGAAAGTTGTTGTCTTCATACTTGGAACTGTAGACATGTAGGACTCTTTTCTCTTCACCAAGAGCCTTCCCATTGGGTCTAATTGAGAATTCCCATCCAGAGATTTCTTTTCGCAATGCACACAACAGAACCATCTGTATACACTATTGCGTCATCCCTCCCGACATTTTCATCTGTCAACTGTTGGATCTCTGATTTTGCCGAATCTTTACAGCAATCTCTACATTCTAGAAAAAGGTGTTTTCATTAGAACCATGACTTTCACGAAACAGTGCATTGACGAAACATAGACCTGGCAATTGAAGACACCTTATTTAGGGGTGTTTAGTTGGTCATGCGTTGAAGTACACTTGTTCCTGCGGCGAGACGCTGTCGCCATATGGAGGTGACAAGTTCAAATCCCTGTCGATAACTATAGCTTTCTATTTTTATGTTGTCTAGTGCGTCCTCTAATCCCTAGTTCTGTCTTCTACTTCTGTGAGCACAAAACAATGCATATGTGTTTATTTGTGCACTGCGGAGAGAAGATAAAAGGTGAAACGAGGAAGAGAAAGACCTTACGTATGGAGAGAAGAGAGTATGATTACGCAGACCAGATGATTCATTACAGCTGATCTTCACTGCGGAGATGGCACTTGGTGATGTTAATAATGATGATACATCGTCGTAACCCGTGACAAGTACCCATATGCCCTCCAGCTACTTAGTTCTATTTATTTTTACAGATAAACATGTATGAATTTTACTCACCCCCATAATATTTACATTTATGTAACAGTCAGCTAATCGCCAGACATAGAAATGGCCGAAATGATAAGAGCGCTAACGCTTAAAGTTCCAGTGCGCTAACGGCGAGGTAGGCTGTTCAACGCTTACACAAGTATTAACTTGGACTTAAACGTTGTCGTCTTGTTCAGATAGCAATGGACGTAAAATTGCTTAGCAAATCAACATGGGGTTGATTGTAGTTTCCAGCAAAAGACATGCCATGTTTAGTTAATTTTATTAATGAGTTGCGTTGCATTGTTTCGTCAAACCTGTGGCTCGGTACATCCGAGTTTTCCAATTATTTTCCCGGGTTTGCTTTCCCCAAACTTTGACTACCCCCAGTTTACCTACAAAGTAGCAGATGTGGTTATCTCGTCGTCTGGTGCCTATCCCTCGACCTGTCCGACATGAGAGATCCTACCGTCGGTACATTTTTGGGATTCACAAACACCTCTACCATATCCAGGTGGATATATAGCAGAGGAGAGTATCCGCTTATATATATATATATATATATATATATATATATATATATATATATATATATATATATATATATATATATATATATATATATATATATATATATATATATATATATATATATATATATTGTTCTTGATAGAAAGCACCTTATCATTTGGATATATAAATTGTCTACATAATGTAAAAACACACAGGGAGCCGAAGTGGCAAAGCGGTTATTGCACGTGCCTGACAGGAGAGTGGTTCGGGTTTAAATCCCCAATATAGACAAGATCATTTGTCTTCCACAAGTACGGCTTTAAATGTTTTAGGAAGTAAAGTCGACCAATGTGATTCTGATCTTATAACCAGGCGAGAGTAGATCGACTGCTGTATACAAAAATTGGTCTAACACCGTATGTCCAATGTCCTTTATGGTGTGTAAAAGCCCTTATTTAACTTAACGTTTTACGGCTCGACATTGCCTCACCAAATGGGTACCGGACAATTTGTCAGATTGTGATAAGAATTGTTTAAGAAGAAACAGCGACGAGGGGGTGCACTGGTCACCCACACCAAACCAGGTCGTAACCTAAAATTTGTGAAGGTCTAAAAGTTCACACTCCAGGGGTAGTATCTAGAGGGGGGAAGTAATGTTACCTTGTTAAGAAATACTTAGATGTTTTTAGAGCTCTCGAGAACTCACCCGCAGCAGGTCTGTATCGCTAGCCTGTTATACGCTGGTGATACTACTGTCTGCTACACAATGACAATTGGAAGCTGCCCCGGGCAGGTGACGACATATTTGGTACGGCAAATTAACTCGTTTTATTGGTGACAGGTTGTTTAGCTGTCAGCCTGATATTAAAGAGAGCATGCTGTTCGGGGACAAGATAAGTAATTGTGGGGGAAAATAATATTAATACATATTGTTTATGATGTTCTCTCCTATAGTCCCACAAGCTCGGCCACACATCGGTATGGTTATTCTCAAACAAACAAACAAAAACACGCACTTGTAACTACACGAGGGGGAAAAAAGGGGAGGGGGTTGTTTAATTTTAAACACGACAAAATGTATCACGGTTTTGAAATTAAATGCAGACGTCACGAACAATAAATAGGTCACACGATTTATTCCCTGGCATGTTTCTCTGCATCTTGCCAGGTGCATGCTGCGGAGTTATATATCGTATGAGGTGAATAGATGCATCATATTTTGGCTCGAATACAAAGCAAACATAATCTCTTATTTTTAAACATGCGCACACACATATATCTATAACATATTACGAAAAATACAAATATTTGTAACGTATTTTCACAAACACGTTTGTGTCTTCACACACACACACACTCAAACGCACACACAAACACAAACACACACATAAACACACACACACACACACACACACACACACACACATACACCCAGGTATGAGCGCACGTGTGGGTAGTATTTTAGTGTCAGCTGATCTAAAAGAGAAATGATTTTTTCTGCATAAATTATAACTATAGTTACCGTTTATATTGTGTATGTATATGTCAACATACGGATATACACAAACACACACATACACACGTGCGCTCTCGCACGCACGCACAAGAACTAGTTGCTATGGCAACTTATATCCCATGCGTCATGTCATGTTATTCGGACAGTTCTGCCAAGCAGAAAGTTACACGAATAAGCTGTGTTCATTCGGCGTGAATCAATATTGTTGTCTAGTTCAATTAATTGTTACACCACGGCGTGCTGACAAATTTCTCATTATCAGCTGTTTGACAACAACAATAAAAATATATTAATGCTGACTACATCATCCGTCCTGTACCCATAGGCACACAAATACGAGCTTCGACCGCATATCCTACATTCCATATGGCATGCAAATAGAGTCTCTGATGTGAACTCCAAGGCGCTGTAGAGGCTCTTTTACACGCCTTGAAGGGTAATTCTTCTTTTTCTTTTGCTCTTTACCCCACAAAGGGGCAAAATCCCCCAACCAGTGCACTCCAAGCCCCTCCCCAACTCCCACTTTCTCCTCTATGCACTATCTTTTGTTATCTCCAGCAGTTTCCATGTCCTCGCCATATGGTTCATCGCTCTGTAAATCTCTTGTGAGGTAAAAAAAACGTAGAAGAAAGAAGCAGGGATTAGAAGACGCACTAAGCAACATAAAAATTAAAAGCTGTAGTTATCAACCGGGATTCGAACCTGTCACCTGCAAATGACGACAGAGCTTCGCCGCAAGAACAAGGACAACTAAATATTCTTTATTAGTTAGGTCTATGTTTCGTCTATGCACTGTTTCGAATAACCCGTGACTCTAATGAAAAAACCTATTCTAAAATGTAGAGATTGCTGTAATGATTCGGCAGAATTAGAGATCCAATAGTTGACAGATGAAAATGTCAGGACAGATTACGTAATCTCTGGCTGGTAATTCTCAGCTAGACCCAATGAGAATGTCGTTGATGAACAGATAATAAGAGTCTACAAGTCCACAGTCTCAAGTGTGGGGATAGAGGTTCATTTGAAGGAAAGGATGCCGTCGTGATATTCACTTTTAGAAGCGCAATTTTCCTTCTTACAAAATGCCCTTTATATACCCCCTCTCTTTATTGGGGAATAGGCCCTCAGTCATCTCACATCAAGCCTCCTTATCTGTAGCTATCACCTGTAGCTCCCTACATGTCCTGTCCATATGATTTATTTAATTTATATTAATTATTGTCCTTGACAGGTATACGCACCAATAACAAGTAGTAATGAGAAGAAATACAACACTTTTACTATGAAGTAGAAATGGCAATGTCTCAAATTAAATCACAAGAAATAAAAGTAATACTAGGAGATTTAAATGTAAAAGTAGGAGAGGGAAAAAAATGGAGGATGTAGTGGGGAATTATGGTTTAGGTACAAGATATGAATGAGGAAAGAAACTAATAGAATGGGCAAATTTCAATATCTTCTTCTTCTTCGTTCATCCAGAGTTTTTTTTCGGATGTGATTGCGTTGTGCCTGTTTACAACAGAGCTGCGTTCTTGCGCCGTTAGGCCGACACATCCGACTTCTGCGGGCATTTGTTGACCGGGTTAACCTTCCCGGGGGTTTCTTAGGACGTTTGACTCTCACTGTTGTGGTGTTATCCCCCATCCCAGCTGGTCCATATAGAACAGCCAAAGATCCTGGTCAGCCCTCAAGGGAAGGCAGGGGCAGACCATGGGCATTCCCCGCCATCCAAGGAGGCTTCCATACTTGCAGAGCCGATACATAGCGCTCTGGTACTGGGCTCACCCAAGGAATCGTCACGTCCTGCACATGGCTGTTTAGCCTCACTTCCGTATATTGGGCCTTCCGTTCACCATAGGCTGTTCTTCCGGAAACCAGAAGTATGCAGTCTGCAGATGACATCCACACAGTGAGCTTTCGATTCGGACTTTCCATGTAATGGATTTGCTATCCGAGCAATATTCCATTTTGTGCCACTAGGACACTTTTCCACCTTTTATGAAGCCCACACAGTGGGCTTTTGATTCGGACTTTCCACGTACAATGATATGATAATTGAAAACACCTGGTTTAAACACCATAAAATACGACTATACACACGGTTTAAACACCATAAAAGACGACTTTACACATGAAAAAGCCTTGATAAAATACCTAACCAAATTGACTACATATATGTTAATGAAAGATTTAGAAATGCGTTAATTAATGTTAAGACAATGCCTGGTGCTGACTGGAATAGTGATCACTATGTAGACAAAATCAGACCGGAAAGAAGAAAACATTGGCTAAGAATATTAATAAAGCTGTTCTGAAAGCAGATTAAGAAATTCAAGAACTATACAGAGTGACTGTGAAAAATAAGTACAATGCAATAGCTAAAACACAGAGTATAAATGAACACTGGGAAATGTTAAAGGACTTCATTAACCAAACAGGCAAGGAAAAATACCACCGGCGAGAAGCCAAAAAGACAAGAAAAAATTGATCACTAAAGAAATCTTAATGTTGATGGACAAAAGAAAACAGAGTAAAAATGACAGACAAGAATATGATAAGA